>JAAOOA010000660.1:165000-236634 GCA_012861695.1 Trematomus loennbergii | reverse complement strand
AGTGGGGTTACGTTTTTTGCAGATGCTGGGGGATCAAACTAGACAGCCACTTTACCACCTGAGCCTTATGTTGTTTAAAGAAAATTAATCTGCTTTTCATCTAACTAGAAGTGGTCTGACCAGGATTTTTACATGTAATAAATGTGGTGAAAATAATTCTTAATCTTTTTTTTTATGTTCACTGAAACAGTCTAAATGTTTAGCTGTTTATATTTGTCAATATAATGTAGAAGCAGTATTGGTTTGTTGCCCAAAACAGGGGTTTGGCTACTGGACAGGCCTTATATCTTACTTTACTGAACATCTATTTTCGTTGCAACCCTGTCTACTCAAAATTACGTTCCCTCAGAACTAAACTGCATTCTCAATTACGTTTAGAAAGATACGTATTTTCTCCCACATTACGTCTGTTTTGGACGTATCTCAAATACGTATATTTTCTACATATCTTTGTCATTTATTGTCTTGCTTTCCTACAATGCGCCCGACCAAGCATGGGGCTGCTATTAATTCGAACAATCTTGCTGGCCTTTAATATATTAAGTATTATATATACTTCAGCATTAAAAAAAATCCAAATTGGGATCAATAAAGTACTTCTTATCTTATCTTAAAACTGACAGTCACGGTACAAAGGGTAATCTATGTTATCTAATAAAAAACAGATATGCCTTCTTCTGAAGCAGGTAGCTACAAAGTTATTGCAGTTTAAACTTATCTTACTTTAGGATGGTTGCAATGTTTTTGACTGCGGTTAATTTAACCACAATAAAAGTTATAAAAGTTATTTGATTAATATGCGATTCTACAAGTGTGATGTGGAAACATGAAATGTCATGTGCACATACTACAGTGAACAACCATGTCTCCTCAAAGTTACTTTCCCTCAGAACTAAACTGCATTCTCAATTACGTTTAGCTAGATTAGTATTTTCTCCCACATTACGTTGTTTTGGACATATCTCAAATACGTTTATTTTCTACATATCTTTGCCATTTATTGTCTTGCGCTACAATGCGCCCCACCAAGCACGGGGCTGATATTAATTAGAACAATCTTGCTGGCCTTTATTGTTATTATTATTATTATTAATATTATTACTATACGTTTATAAAAAGAGAAAAGAATGTTATGATCTCACGTTTTCTGGCCACAGTAGTTGTTTTAGAACATTTTACACCCAGAAGTAAGTATTCTCTCTCATCTTGATTGATTTTACAGTGATATCTGCACTACTCATCAACTCAAAAACACCAGATTATAGCTGTTAATTACACAACATTCATTGGTTTAAATTGTGTACAATGATTTTGTGTTTTTCCCCTTCGATTCGGAGAAAGAAATTGTTTTTTTGTGGGAGTTTAGGATGGCCTAAGACACTACACTACCCATAACCCTCAGCTATAATTTGGGATGACACCAGTCCGCTCTGCTCTTCAAACCCCGTGATTCGTCCTCAAGCTCTGTCATTGGATGTTGGAGTGGCAGTGCACCTCCTACTTTAATCCATATGAAAAAAACGTTTCGTAAAAGATAACTTTATTCAGCTTGTGCTTGCTTTATGAAAGTCATCACATAAATGCATTATAATAAATGGTTCGGCCTCATTAAATATTACACATCTGCCGTAGTTCTTTATTTATCTAGAGAGATTGGGCCTCAGAATAGACACCGTTCTGTTTTAATTTCACAATAAAGTTAGTAGTAATATTATGTTTGATCTTATTATTTTGTATTAACTAGACCACTGGGTTATGTTAAGACCATCTTTTCTGTGTTGCTGTGGGTTTTTTCCAACGGTTTTGTCTTACAAATATCAAAACAATATACAGTTATAAGCCTTATCAGCCGTATCAACAGAATTGCGTTCCTGGAAACAGTAGTATAAGGTATATGGGGTTTATTTAAAAAAATGACAAACACATATTCTTGGAAGAAAAATGTAATAAGCAAGTTCCCAATTTAAAATCATATGCTATAAAAAGTCTAATATCAGAATGGGGTTTGGATTTGGATCCCGGCCGAGCGTCCAACAACCCCTTGTTATTTGTGTGTGTGGGCATATACGGCCCGCGAGACCATTTGGTACGGCCCTCGAGGTAATTTATAAACACACGAAAAAAAAAAAAATGTAAGAAATCTAGACCGCAAAAAAATTAAACAAGCGAGTGCCTGTTTTTCCTGGCCAAGGTCAGGGTCCTTGAGCACAACACGAGCCTAACGTGTCATCACGTGGTATATGTCTCGTCTGACATGGGTGCAGTTCTGACGGAGAGCACCAGAACGTCGCTCCGGCACTTCCAAAAATTGCAGTACCTGTTAAGGAATAATTCTTCTAGATATCTAACCTTTTGCTCTGTGACGTTTTATGATCTACTCTGACGTCTGTTATCTCCTTTAAGGAAAGGCCTTGGTGCCATATGTGTTGTTGTCACCAGTTTGACCGGTCAACTTGACTGGCACGAAGGGTAATTGTTGTGAGAACACTGAGGCACTTCTTTATCGGTGTTTGTGGGCTCTAGGATGTGAAATCCTTGAGGCCATGAGTGTCGGACGCAGGTGGCTCAGTGTTCCCAGCTGTTTAGTCTACTCCTTCAGAGATGTTGATTTCTCTCTGTGAACCAGTTAAAAGGTCTAGCATAGAGAGAGGTCTTCAGAATTGACGTGGCAACTCTACCGTGTAGTCAGAACCTCTGACTCTTTGATTTGATGTGAATCCTCCGGCCGAATACTCTGAATAAACCCATCAGTGTTTGACATCAAAGCTCCAACTCTCACCGTGTCTCCTTCCTGAGTCGGTGACTCCATGCATTGCTACACAGAAGTTTCCTCCACAAATTGGCGTTGTCGGCAGGATACCAACAGATCTTCAGAACTGGTAAGTGTGATTTCAAATCTACATTTGGACATTGCCTTACCAGAATCTGTGATTGACGGTATCCTAAAATTATCTGTGAAGCTAAGCGGCTGCGTTTCGTTTTGGTTAATGAACATTTGGGGCTAGTAACCCCAGGGGATCATCCAGGGACTCTGTCTGGCTGGTTCCCTCTGTGTGTGCTGCTCGGGACGTATGTGCCGTGCAGGCATACACGGAGATGTTTAAAAAGACCTTAATGAGGGCAGCAGTAAAGTGGAACTTCTGTGTGAAATCAAAATAGAGATTTGTAATGAACAAATCGCCGAGATTCCGGGGGTTTCAGCGGCCAACACTAGCAGTTAACTAAGCAGCCAGAGATATTACCCCCAGCGCCTCTAAAAAAAACACGGCTCCAGCTGCGGCTCGGGGGAATGTGTGTAAATACCTCCCCGTATCTGCATGAGCTGGTGAAGTGAACTCAGAGGGAGAAAATCACAGCTTTTGTCTATAACTTTAACTCACACCACCGCCGTCTCTATTAAAAACGAGACGGTTTAAAAGCACTCTCGTGGCTTGTGGCCGTTTACGACGTGCTGGCAGTGCGAGGTGCGTGCATTACCTGATGCGACAGGCTCCCTACATTGCTGGAGGAGCTGGTGCCGGTCCGGGGTGCATACATAAAATTATAGGCTAATTGATCATGGGTGGGCAGTGGTATGCAAGTGTAGAACAAAACTGTGTTTCATCGTTGTGATGAACATGATGGTGTGTATAGGCTGGTCGAGTAGGACTACAGTTAACTGTGTAGTTTCGGATAGAAAGGGTAGAGGAAAAAAGTCTATGTGCTCCTGATCGGGGGGGCATAGCACCACTAGAACAGGGATAGTGGGGTCGCAAGAGGATAAGCTAGTTATTGCTCTTGGACGGTCTTCAGGCACCGATCTAGGACTTGTATACAAGGGTGGGGCGCGAGTCAAGGTGCCCCACTGGGTTCCCCATTGGGGAGAGATCATATCCCTACCCCCTCTGAAACCTCTTTAATCCGGACTAAATTGAGCTGGATGAACTTTGCTGTCACGCTGGTGTTTATTATGAGTTCATGTTTGTTTGCAGTGTGGTTTTTTTTGTACTAACCGCCGTCTTGTGCATGTTTTGTAACAACTAATAATGAATCAGTCCATAGCCAGGGTAAAATAAACTAAGCTTTAGTTAACTCACCAAAAGTAAATGACTTGAGAAAATAAATAATATAGTGTTTTGCAAAATTCTGGTAGTATAGATGTGCTGCAAAATGAAAATAAATAGCAAAAGAGTGTTTTTATGTCCTGCATCTGAGTGTGCAGAGGAAATGTAAACAAGGAGCACACTGTTCAGGGTGTGCGCTGTAGGTGTAAGAGAAGAAAGATTATATTACTTTAAGAATACATTCTTAAATTGTATTGCTGGTATGTTAAGATATGTTTGTGACCTTTTATAAACCCTATGCCCCGTCCTGCACCCTGAGACCCTCAGAGGCATCACTGCTGGTCGTAAACAACCTGCCTGAGGAGGTCAGGGTGGCAAAATCTGTCTGCTGTTTTAGGTCAATGTTGTATTATTTGTTTCATTTATTCTTAAATCTATGTATTGTATGGTAATAATGAAAAAAACGTAATGTATTGAACACATTCCGAAACAAAGCTGATAAGACAGAACTAGACTCAGACATAATACAAATTATTGTTGAAACCTTTTGCGCTGTTGCTGCAAAATGGAAACTTTGTTGATTATCTGTTCCAACTGGCCACTGGATCAGATAATTAATATAAGTTGAAGTTTAATTACAGTTTTAAATATAGTTTAACATTCTTTATTAAACTGCTTCAAATGATTTCTCGTATCAACCAATTGGTCTCCATAGACATTACTACAATTCTAATAGTTGTTAAACTACTGACAAGTTTTCTGAAACCGAGCTTATGAACAAAAGAGTAAAGGTCGCTGGTTAAGCCAGGATCAATATATTTGTTGACGTTTTTATTGTGTGCATAATAAATGTGTTAAATGCAATTCTTTAAAAAGTATAATGTTGCAATCTCTTTACAATAAGTAATTACAGTTACAAAAATAGATGTTGTTTTCCAAGGGCCTCTCCTTCACAGCCCTACACTTTAAATCATGAGACTTTCAAATCATAACAGACAGAGATCGGTATCACTTTGTGTTGCAAGCCAAATCCATGTAAAGGTTCTACTTGAGCCCAATTTAAATACCATAAAGAAAGTATTGAACCCAGCTCAAGCTAAATGTCAAATATATTTAATTAATGTACAAGTGTTTTGATTTATTTAAAATGTTCTAATCTCAGCTTCTTTCGAGTTCAGTCTAAGCAACAAATTGTTTCTCATAACATTCTCACTGCTGTCCCAAATGTTTTAACCTTGGGCAGACAAGCTGTTCACACACCCACCCACACACACCCACCCACACACACACACACACACACACACACACACACACACACACACACACACACACACACACACACACACACACACACACACACACACACACACACACACACACACACACACACACACACACACACACACACACACACACACACACACACACACACACACACACACTTTGGATAAGTAGTCACCTTATCCACATTGTAAATTGTTGCCTTCTTTAAAGTTATTAGTAATTTAAGATTAATTATTAAATTAAATGTGGTACATAAGATAAAATAAATAAAATAACTTGACTTGATCATTTTGTTCACAACATTAGACCTGTCCTCTAATCTCTACTAGAATAAGATAAGTGTGCATGTTTGGATGTTTTAACACTCCTGTAATGTACCTAATCTTGATATCCTTTTCATTACAGAGCTGGGAAAATGGTGTATTGATTAGATTCTGATCCGTGCAAGTCCAATTTTGACTGACTTTAGTTCTAATGTTAATGTTAATTTGACTTCAACCCATAAGTAATTATTTAAATTAACTCTAAATGTCACATGATGATGGATTAGTGTTCCACATTTCTTCCACTAATTTGTTTTACAATTAGGCCAAAGGTAAAGAGAGACATTGATGACCTTGTGTCCCTTTTGTTAGTACGTGGTTCCATTTTGTCTATGGCCTTGGACGGCTTCACTAAAAGTCACCCAGTTCTGCCCTGCTGCAGTCCGGCTGAGTGCAGTCACAGAGATGCTATGGCTGCTCTACATGACATTAATGGTCTGGTCTGAATGGACACCATTTCCTGCTCCCAGAGAGAATGACACTCCTCAAACTGAACATTACAGCCGTTGATACTGTCTCACATGGGTCTGCTCCCCCCACTGAGCCATGAACTGAAAGCATGACATCTGCTATGAACACTTGGAAGCCTCCCTGTCACACCAGCACCAACCCTTGGGTCAGTCAGATGAGACTAACGGCTTCACTTAGGGCATTTGGTTCAGATACATGACTCTCGTTACCGCAGAGTGGGTTGTTTTTAAGGCTATTCATACTGCTATGCAGAGGATGCCTGTAAGTTGGCGAGCTGGTAAAAGCCCCTACTATTGTTTCAAATAGGCCTAATGTCAGGGGTCTCTTAATGTCTAGTTCTACATGTATTCACATTATATAGACAATGTTTCCACCTGGTAAAACTAAAGGCTGCACAAAACTCAGGCTACAATACAACCATTCTGTTCTGCTCTAACGATTCAATAATAGATTCTACATCAAAACAATTAGCTTTTATTGTTTCCAATGATAACGTCACCTTAAGTGGAGGAATGCAAACCTGTTTTCAAATGTAAGGTTTTGATTTTGTTTGACATTTCTCAGTAATGACACCCTCAGACACCCAATATCATTCATGCTATGCCTTCAGTAATAACTCAGATGTTAAAGGGATGAAACTTTTCCTCCCAAATCAGATATGCTTTGTTTTTCAACAAATGTATCAATTTCCTGCATAATATATGTTTATCACAATGGTTTTTGTAAGCTGCACACAGGTGATACTGAGTCTTCTCGATTAATAGATTATAAACTATACCATGCTTAAATAGACTCCTAAGTTATTATTTCATATGTACCATATGTAAGAAAAGGGAGGGAAGAGTCAATTATATTGAGTAATATTTTATATTGGGTAATTTATTTCTCAAACCTATGTTTTATGGAAGAGACAAATATTTCTGATAAACTAATATTTTATCAAAAGGTAAATGGTGAATTAATATACATTTAGAATCATTGAGAAGGGGTTATATCCACAGGGACAAGCTCACCTTTAACTTACAATAACATGTCTCTGCTATGGACTGATGAGTATATGATTCTTGCATGTTCAATGACTAACACAAACCTTCAAAATGATAATGTGCATGTGTCAGGAAGGCTCCCAAATAATTCTGAGGGGCCTATCCTATTTTTGTAATTAAATGATAATGTGCTAATCCATTACTTTGAGTTGTCTTCACTCAGAAAAACATCCCTATCAGTGTTAACCCAATAACTAGGACAGCTCTCAAGGCCAAGGGTCAGAGAGAGAGGGTCACACTCTCCGGGTGCAGAGAGCACCCCCAGCCACGTGCAAGGAAGCACAGGTCGTTCGAGATGGGATGCTTCTCTTCACCTTTCTGATAGAGGGGGTTCTTCTCTTCATCTTTCTGCTCGGTGGGCTCTAGCAGACAACCCTGCAGGACGAGCGAGGGTTCAGAGGCTTCTATAATACAAGTTCCATGTTTCTTGGAGGAGTTTGATGTCTTCCTAACCTCTCCCATCACTGGATGCATCAGGAATACGCAGTTGTACTCAAGCAGATAGCAGAAGGAATACCGGCAGATGAGCCTCCGTCTCACTGGGGGTTAACTACAGTGCTCACTGAATGAGCCACACAAAAGCAGAGCAATTGGGGGGTTGAAATATGGCGCTCTGATGAAGAAGAGTTTGAGCCAATCAGCACCTCAGTGCTAATCTACAGTATCAGGATGCCTTTACACACCAGACACTCGGTGTCATAAAGGGAGGAGGAGAACGAGTCAGACTGACGGACATGTTCTTCCAGCTCTCGTACAAAGATGAACTTTGAATTGAATGACCAGATGTTTAAAGATGTACAATTAATGATTGTTTTTTATATTTCCAATGACCAGACATGTGTTAAATAGTGGTGATAAATATATTTAGTCAGATCAGATTACATTTTCACACTAAACAAAATTAATAAAAATAAATATTCTCAGATTATAAGGTATTGAATAATAAGATTTCTAATATTATAACAGATAATGTTAATATCCTTAATCATCCAGCAATCAGGCTTAACAACACACTCTTTAATGTATTACCCATGCACAGACAGACCTACAATGATGTTTCAAGTACTGGATTAATTTCAGTTTTGGCCCAAAACAAATATTTATAATATCATATAACAATTATGTAGCATATTTGATCCTCAAATTAGAGAAGTATAATTTAAAGAAATTGATATTCTATATTCAACATTAGATAAACACAGAAGAACCCTTTCCAAGTACCATAAGTAGATGTTCAGGTAAGTATGGCTAATAAGAATAATGATAGACTTAATTTGGTACAGATCAGTTGTAGCATTTACAAATGTATGAATTAAAGTTTTAAGAATGTTTAATCTTTCCTTTCCAGGTTTTTACAAAAGTCTTTGAATATTTGCCTAACTTTTCCTTTTCAGATTTTGAACAATGTACTTGACTAAAATGAATGTATTGATTTTAACTAAGTGCCTTACTCTTGACTAAAGCGTAATGAAGTAAACGTAAAGTAATCCTAAAATTGAGGACACTGCAACTTTGCGATTACAGATTGATCAAATCACCACTGTGAATTTATGCCTTAGCTGGATCTCTTATGATCCTAAGTTTTAAATGCTTTTGACTAGTGATTGCCTTAAAGCAAATCTTTAAGCTGTTTCTGGTTTTGATTTTATAGTTTGATAAATGACATTAACTAATGGTTTAAATGATAAAAGATATTAGTTTAAAACAAATATTTTGCTATTATGTATCTGTGTTTTATGTGTGTTCATTATTGTACTTATTGACAAAAGATGCTCCAAACACTGATGAGAGATAATTTTTCCTATTATGATTGCCTGTATCAATCATTGTGATTGAATGTTTCAATCTTATTCTACTTTGTGATGTAATTGAATGTAAGGTGAGACCACACTCGAATCTGAAGACGCCTATTGATTTAAGTATTGACCAGAATTATTATTAGACTAATGTTTTAAGGTTATCAAAAATAAAAAGAGAGGAACTGTTAAGGAATAATTCTTCTAGATATCTAACCTTTTGCTCTGTGACGTTTTATGATCTACTCTGACGTCTGTTATCTCCTTTAAGGAAAGGCCTTGGTGCCATATGTGTTGTCACCAGTTTAGACCGGTCAACTTGACTGGCACGAAGGGTAATTGTTGTGAGAACACTGAGGCACTTCTTTATCGGTGTTTGTGGGCTCTCGGATGTGAAATCCTTGAGGCCATGAGTGTCGGACGCAGGTGGCTCAGTGTTCCCAGCTGTTTAGACTACTCCTTCAGAGATGTTGATTTCTCTCTGTGAACCAGTTAAAAGGTCTAACATAGAGAGAGGCTCTTCAGAATTGACGTGGCAACTCTACCGTGTAGTCAGAACCTCTGACTCTTTGATTTGTGATGTGAATCCTCCGGCCGAATACTCTGAATAAACCCATCAGTGTTTGACATCAAAGCTCCAACTCTCACCGTGTCTCCTTCCTGAGTCGGTGACTCCATGCATTGCTACACAGAAGTTTCCTCCACAGTACCCATAAGGAACCGTACACATGCCGCAGTTTTTGCGTGGCTGTGTCTTAGTTGTAAGCCCATTGGCGATCTGTTCATCTGTCATACTGATCATACAGTCAATAACTTTGTTGATATGATCATTATAGTTATAAAAAAACAAGAGAATAAAGTAAACAGGTATAAAATACTATATGACAGTAAAAAAAGGTTGTTATTCATAAACAAGAATACAGTTTGAAAGGGGAGTGATTTGTAAAATATCCATAAAGAAAGTTCTGTTTCATATGGGTGTTGAGAGATGTATCCATAGATCTCCTAATGTTGCTGTCAAAGTGCAGCCGATTGATGGTTTTAACTTCAACATTTAAAAACAAATCTTCCCGGGGGATCATGCCCCCGGACCCCCGAGAGGATGTTAGGTCCACCCCCTACTTAAATCATGTCCACATAGATAGGAAATTAAATACATTTGCACACATCTTGTGTCCACATCTTTCTGTTTTGGTGGTCATGCCACAACCGTGCACATGCATGCATACGCGAGTCATGGTAAGATATCTGGATTAAGAGGTTTATTTTTCTTTGCACAGCATGAAAGAAAGGCAAAATGAATGGGCTGTGATTTTAGTATTTTTAAGCAGAGGTCAATAATTTGTACGGCCCTCGGAGGATGTTGAAAAAATTGAAATGGCCCTTGAGAGGAAAACGGTTCCCCCCCCTGGTTTAGGGGATGGGAAACACATTGGTGTTATCACATTTAAAACATATAATTAATAATGGGTGAAAATTGCTTGCGTCCATAATGGGCAGCATTAAAGGACACCTATCATGCTATATTTAAATGATATATTGTAGGGCCATACCTATATAAGGTATATTTATACGTTTCTGTTTTCAAAATACCAAACAGATCATGCATTTTAGCCATGCCTCATTTCGCTCTATTTGCTGTTCTCCAGACTTGTTTTTGCAGGGGGCTGATTCTGTGAGCTGCAGCTGACCACGCCCCCCTGCAGGAGAGGAGCGTGCTCTGATCAAGTCAGAAGAGGGGAGAAAAATAGATCTCCGTCCTCTGTGTTTTATTATATTATTATATAGAGTCGTTATTCATTTGTTTTAAAGCTCAATAAATAACAAAGAAGACCTTTGACCGGCACTTTTCTAATTTTGTCCGGAAGATTTAAACTTTAACGGACATCTTGACCGGCGAAAGAAAACCTAACTGAAACTCTGCCGCATGGTCCCCTCGTTCCTTGGAAGAGGCGGAGAGGTGGGTGTTTGTCATCTGCTGGTGGACTAACCGGAGAGAATTACAGTGCTTGCCTCGACGGGGAGGGATTGCATTGAATTACAGCAGCAGGAGCAAACGCTTGCCTCGGGGAGGGAGAAAAAAGCCACAGCGGAGAATAAACAGAAGGGGAACCATGGCAACCATGCGCGGGAAGTCTTCTTCGCTGCTTTTGTGGGCAATGGCCGGCCGTGGCCCAACCCCACATTCCCCTGATAGTGGGAGTTGGCCCAATAGCTGTAGCGCCACCGTCCTGACGTCAGGACAGTGTTCAAATCTGGATCAGTTTTTATCAGATCTGTTGCAGCCCCTTTTTTAGAGATTTGGGTATGGAGGAAAATAGAGAGGGTTGTGTTTTCTGACACTTGGTGAGTTCCCTGGAACACCGGGGACATATTTTCATGTATAAAAGACGTACAAAAGTGCATTTTGCATGATAGCTCCCCTTTAATATACCCACATGACAGCTAAGGTCAGAAGAGATTTATTTAATAGCTGGTCTTATGTCTGTGACCCCTCCTGTTGTAAATTGATAAGCCTTGAAACATGCACTTGTCAAGGTTCAGAGGCAAATATGGCAGTAGTAGCCATCCATCATCTTAAGATAAAATAAGATAAAATAAGATATACTTTATTGATCCCAAGTTGGGAAATGTTTTCGTTACGGCAGCATGTAAAACATGCAATTTATTGTTACTTTGTAATTCTACTCCACCAAAATTCAGAGGTTAACCTGGTATTTTTACTCCACTACATTTATCTGAGTTACTTTACAGATTTGGATTAATGATGTGAAATATAAACAACCCTTAAATCAGACTTTAGCTACACCTGAGTAAAATTCAGGAAGGTGATTGTCAAGTGCAAACAATCAGGCGAGATATTTGATAGTGGGTGCTTGAAAAGACTAAACATTTATCTGCAGATTCCTATAAAGCTCATTACTCGTTATTCTCTAATGGAGCGGTTCCCAACCTGTGGGCCGCGGCCCCTAGTGGTCCGCAAAGGCATTGCAAGTGGGCCCCCAAAATATATATATATATTTGTTTTTGTACAGGCTAAAGACACAAACATGGACATAACAATAACATATAGGAGATGACATTTCCATCTCAGACCAAAACAAAACTAAATTAAATTGTATTTTTTAAATCTACTGTTCATACACCTTAAATTAAGATTACTCCTTGATTGACTTTTAAAAATATGTATTTTAGCCAGAAGAATAGTTGTATTTATTAACTGTGTGCGGTCTTCATCTAAAAGCCCAAATAAAATATGAAAGGGTGTAAATGTAAATTCAATATTTGCCGCCAAATAATTTGCAAAACATTATGATTTTTGTGGAAACATTTTAATTATTAAGATTTATTTTATTTGAACCTCTTTTCCTTTCTCTTTCTTGATCCTCCTTAGCAACCGTCATTACAGTCCTTAGCAACGGTCTGTTCTATTGGATTAACAACGTGTCACATGTTCTGAATGTACCAATCAGAACTCTATTTAGCCTCCGTATTGTTTATGGTTGAATGTGGGCCGCGAAAATATTTTAGACCACGGGTACTCAAATACAAATCTTAAAGGTCCAAAAAAATTTCAATAAGACAAAGGTCCGTTTATTACGGTCATTCAAACTTTTAAACAATTGCAACAAGATTCTTAACACGAGGTTGCAAAAACAAAAATAATCTGTATGCAGCAGTTTTCATTGTTGTTGTGTCTGTGCTTGATCCCTCAGAGTCGCAGTGTAAGAGCTGCCCAATTATGAATAAAGGCAGCTGCACCCTCTTACCTTCAGCATTCCCATTATTGCTTTATAAATGTCTTGCCCCTTGTGTGTCCACTGAGGTTCGTCAGGCCCAACACATCTTCAACAAACTCCCCCTTTGCCTCATCATAAAAACTCACAAACACCAGCAACTGAGCATTGTCAGTGGTGTCAGTGGACTCATCCACAGCTAAGGAAATGCACTGTGCATTTTTTATTCCATCAAAAAGCTGATTAATCAAATCACCAGCCAGTATTTATGTTCTTCGGGTTGCTGTGGAATCTGAGAGGGGGATTTGCTTGATTTGACCTGTTATTTCCTCTTTTTGTTTGCCTTCAAACATGGTCTCCATCACTTCAGTCATGCATTCTTTTATACTTCAGTTATTATCCAGTGGAATGTCCTTACCTACTGGCCTAGTTCAATCAAAGTGGTTACTGTTTTTTGGCTGGGCAATGTAGTTTTACACACCGCCTTATTTGACTTTCTCAGGACTTAAAACTGTTTTTTGGGGCAGACCGCCACAAAGAAAAAAAAAATTTACACATAAGGTCATCATCTTAACAGTGTTGTATGCTCATCCGTCAGCAGAGCATCAAGTTGACATGTCTATTACAGCTGAATGCAGCGATTACCATTTTGTTCAGCAAAACGCCTCACAAACGTATTAAGATCAACAGCTTTAGAGCGTTTTGATTCAATGCTGAGTACAGCCAAACTTGACAGTCTTCTCTGTCATTGTAGACCGCAAATACCTCATTCCTTCAGTACTTGGGTCAATCATATTTCCACGCTCGCGCCAAGGCCGGGGAGGGGTTACAAGACGTGCATCTTGTGCTGCATTCACTTGCACTCGGACATTAGAGATCTCTCATAAATGTCAGATGAGCCACAACTTTTCTTTCAAAACAAAGCTGCCAACTGGGGTGGCAGCTGGGGTGGCAAGGCCTATTTTTAGGGTGGCAGTTGCCACCCCATGCCACCCCGGTAGGTGAAACTAGGCTACTAGCTACAGTACAGATGCAACTAGATGAGCTGTTAACTCTCGCTCTGACTTTTTTTTTTTTAAACTCTCGCTCTGACTCAGACAGGTTGAAAGAGACGACACACGCATTTTTCCCACCCGCATTCCGCGAAGACCGGCCCTACTGTGCCTCTGATTCGCAGACTGTTGGTGGGGGGAAAAAACGCTGACGGGATGCTGAATGTGATTGGACCAATGCGTTGACAGACACACACAGACAGTGGAACAGTCGGAGATGCAGAGCGCTGTTTGCAGTGGACATAGCGGAGAATTTTGACTTGTTGCGTTGTGGCGATGTCTCGCAGATAACACCGATAATACAGATAATACAGATAATACATATGAAAAGTATAATTTGCTCAGAGTCCAGAGACAGTTGTGGTTCGGTCCGGATCCGGACCGGAGTCCGGACTTTGAGGATGCCTGTTTTAGACCCTTAAGTGGGCCCTGAGTTGGAAAAGGTTGGGAACGCTGCTCTAATGGTTGTCAAACTCACTGGGAATCCTCTGTGTCGGAGAAAATCCTCAGCTCAACCCATCCAAAAACGACATACATGATTATAATAACGCTGGAAGGTGCCTTTAAAGACTGTATATAATGGCTATTTTGCACATCCCTTTCAAGATTTTCTAAGGTTTATTGACATCATATACACAACTGGTGTAGATATGCAATGAATGAAGAACTTGGGTCGCACGTTCCTCGACAGTGCATTACAAGACATCTATCAATGTGTGTATACCTCCACCATTAACCTGTTAAACCCCATCCCTGTTTTTCAGGTCTCAGGCTCGAAAATGATATTTCCAGAACAAATGACCATAACTACACTTCTAAAAGGGGAAAATTAATAATCTTTTTTCTCAAAGTAATGATAAACCTGTGAGTTGGATGTAGAAAAGTCAGAATCAATATAGATGTTTTTTATTTTAAAGAAAATTCAGATTGAACATAGTAAAAAACTGTAAATTATACTGTCCGTCCAAATATTATTTTTTACTTATAGTGAAAGCTACCCTTGAATGATGGGATGGTAGACTAAAAGCTTTAGGAATCCAAAGTACAACATATAATAAGTACCCTGTATCAAGATGGATGCAAAACAAGTGACATTTGACCTTTTTAGAGAGGTTTAGCAAAAACAACTCCACCTCTGGGGTGATTTGGGTGGAAATGGGCATTTTTTGCCGTTTCTCTGGAACCCATTGGTCGATTTTGATGATTGACATCTCTTTTTAACCGTTAGAGCCAATAGAATCTAAGGGGAATTTCCACATACACACCAACGTTACCAAAAAAAGTATGCATGCAGTTTGCCGTAAACCTAAACCTATCTCACGTTCTGAAATCTGAAAACGGAAAAGTAGGTTTATTGCTTTTGGATTATCATAAATCATTTAAAAGTGACACAGACACATTGGATTAACCTATGGATTAACCTCCATCAGCATTTTTATCGTTTTAATGCCATTGAAGACAACTTTTGATCAGACAACAACGAAGGTAAGACATATTACCGTTTTTGCTACCTAGCGCCACGTGTTATGTCTGTTTTTGTTTATTATGTCGTGAGTTCTTATCATGGAGTGATGATATAGATACCTATCGATTCTGTGTCTTCTCACGATGCTAATCGATGGATTGGATGTGCAGTTACGATAAGTAATAAGGGTGTTATACCGTGTTTTCTGTGGAAACGCCGTTAGCATTTTTTTGCTCGTGGCTAATTGAAAGGCTCAGCATTAGCTTTGTGGTTTTTTTGCAAAAAAAAAGATCAGTTAGCTGAGTTTCTTCCCGTTACATGGATATGAAAAATTCATAATTTATTAAATATTAAGAAGCCCTCAGATGCTGTTTCCTGCAGATGATGCGTTTTTCCCCCCGGTGGTGGGAGATGGGGTTTAACAGGTTCATATTCTGCACATTTCTTAATCTATCTACATACATCTTATAATAGTATAATTAATATAATATCAGTTAAAATAAGTGTGTCAACATAGTTAACATTGCAGGAAAGTTGATTGTCAAGTCCCAAAACAAACTATGCAATATATTAGACGATAAGTACTTAATATTCATCTGTAGAAACCCCCAAAGCTTTTTTCTTATTCAAAAGAAGACCTTAACTTAAAGTATTCTTTAATGTTTCAATAAAGGTTAATTAGTTTGTCTGTTTTGCACATCCTCCTATTAATATCTTTGTACATCCGGCAGTAAACAGTTTTATTCTAGATATCACTTACAGTATCTTCTTGATATGTTCTATTCTATATTTTTATCATTGACCTTCTACTTCCCCTAGTTTGTATGTACTCTTCATATTAAATGTTTTCATCAAATATAACACATTCAACAAAACATGGGGCAGACCTTAGCAACACAACCTTACCTGCATTGACTCTAAACGTGTAATAACGTGCTTTAACCACTAGGTGGTGCGGGTTAAAAAACAGTCAAGTTTACAGTGTTAACACAGTCAATTATACTGCTGTTTGCGGTTTAGTTTACGACGGATATATTTTGGTTATCCACACATATATTGTTTTGATATTTGTAACACCAAACCGATGGGAAAACCCCACAGCAACACAGACCTCAATATGGAGTGTGGACTGCTACTTGGAGAGGTCCCAGTTTACCTCCTGGGCCCTGCCGTGGTGCCCTTGAGCAAGGCACCAAACCATTTATTGCAATGCATTTATGTGATGACTTTCAAAGAGTAAAGCAAGCACTAGCTGAATAAAGTATGATTTTATCTTTTACGAAACAATTTTTTCACATGGGATAAAGTAGGAGGTCATCCAATCACAGATCTTGAGGACTAATCACGGGGTTTGTCAAGCAAAGCGGACTGGCGTCGTCCATTAGGGTAGTGTAGTGTCTTCGGCCATCCTAAACTCCGACAAAAAAACTATTTGTATCTCAGAATCGAAGGGGAAAAACACAAAAGCATTGCACACAATTTAAACCAATCAATGTTATGTAATTAATAAAGGTATAATCTGGTGTTTTTGAGTTGATGACTACTGCAGATATCACTGTTTAATCAATCGACATTAGAGAGAATACTTACCTCCGGGTGTAAAATTCTCTAAAACAACTACTGTGGCCAGAAAACGTGAGATCGTACATTCTTTTCTCTTTGTATAAACGTATCGCATATTAATCAAATAAGTTTTATAACTTGTATTGTAGTTAAATTAACCGCAGTCAAAACATTGCAACTTTCCCAAAGTAAGATTTATTAAAGGGCTGCTAAGTTTAAACTGCAATAACTTTGTAGTTAGGTGCTTTAGATTCTAGAAGAAAGCATATCTGTTTTTTATTACTTAACATAGATTACCCTTTGTACCGTGACTGTCCGTTTTAAGATAATATAGTGTGATAAGTATGGTAAAACGTAATATATTAAAGGCCAGCAAGATTATTAGAATGAATAGCAGCCCCGTGCTTGGTGGGGCGCATTGTAGGAAAGCAAGACAATAAATGGCAAAGATATGTAGAAAATAAACGTATTTGAGTTACGTTCAAACAGACGTAATGTGGGAGAAAATACAAAACTAGCTGAACGTAATTGAGAATGCAGTTTAGTTCTGAGGGAACGTAATTTTTTAATGCTGAAGTAAGGTCAAACTTATGTTACGAGTTCAGGGTTACTCGCATAAAGAACATTTAACTACTGAGGGTCCAAATGTCCAGAGCCACATTGGCAAAGTAATGTTTAACTTTGGCTGACAGATAGTATAAACGCAGTAAGATTCTCTCAGTCTTCAAACAACACATTCAAGACTGACTAGTCGCAAGTATTCTGTCACTTAAACTGTTGAACAACAATATAATCCTTAACTTTAATAATTACAAATGTGTCTGTGTTTCTGTTTTGTATTCTAATGTTCCTGAGTGCTTATATAATGGATCCACGACAGTGGCGTTGCTATAAAATAGCTTATGGGGTTCTTATTAGTAGTGGCTACTGCAACAGCACTATTCCCATTGCTGATATCTAGTTAAAATGTTTTAACTCATGTGCAATGCCTTGTTAACATGCTGATGCTACCTCAAAAACTGCTGGACTCATGACCTTACCTTAGTAAAAATCAATGTTCAGTGTCTAATTGTTTTGAGGAAGCCCTATTACACTTGTTGGGGTTTTATAACCCTTGTGCTTCTATGGGCTAATGCTCCAAGACATTGTATGTGATAGGCTAAGGAGAGCCAACCAGCTAACCAATCAGAGCAGACTGGGCTCTGGTTTTAGACAGAGAGTGAAAAGAGGTGATGCAGCACAGGCAGAACTAGAACATTAAAGCATGGATATATGTCACAGTGGAGGCACAAATACAAATATGAACCTAAAATGTGATTGTTGTTTGTAATCCGGAATGGGATTATACAGATTCCTCTGTCCTGACGTGTTTATTAGCAGGACAGAAAACCATCTGTTAACCCATCATTGGACACTGTTTGGAAAAGGGCAGGCACTTTCAAGCATTACTCGGCAGGTGATGGATGAAGCATCTGTCATTCAAACACTTGACGATGCAAATCATAAAAAGGGCAAGAAACACATTTTCCTAGCAACCATGTTTTACTCTAATGGCACTCTACAGTGCCATTAATTGTTCTTCCTTCAATTAAGAAAAACTCAAAACATGGTTCTAATATAACAAATGCTATTGTAGCATTTATGCTAACCACTTAAGAAGCTGTTATTACTGTTTAATTTAATTTAGGTGTCACGTCACAAACATGAAAACCACGCCTGTTGCTGAGAGTATAGCTCCTCAAAGGATACCTATTGAGTTGGAAGCTGGTAGTTCAGACATAAATGCATTACTTGACGACATTTGAATTTCTACTTGATGTTTTGATGCTGCGACAATTCAAAGTGTGTAAGTGCTCATCGGAATCCATGATGGTGCTTGTAGAGTGCTACGTAGGACAACATAGATAGATAGATAGAGATAGATCGTACTTTATTGATCCCAAATTGGGAAATTGTTTTGTTACAGCAGCAAGAAAGGCATTTACAATAAAACAAAATATACAAGAATAGAAATAAAATAAAATAAAATATAAAATATACATGTCAAAATACAAAATAGAAAATATACATACAGATATTATATATATATATACAAATATATATATATTCAAAATATATGGAATTATGGAGTATTAAATGAAACAGATTATGTGTGAGTAAAATGTACAACGTGGTTTTATTTCTAGAGAAACTATGGAGCAGAGAGTTCTCTTCCAGCCAGAGGTGATTTGTTGTACAGAGTTATTACAGTGGGCAGGAATGTTTTCATGTAGGAGAACAACTGTCTTCTCTTTTACCTCTTTACCGCTCTCCTTTTGCTAAGGTTTGTGACACGACAACACATTCTCACTCCCAAATCGTCCTATATTGACGTTATGTCAGGATCCCTTGGCGTTAATTTCTAACGCACCGGGGGCCCTTTAGCATCGATTTAATTTCAACTATCGGGGACTCCCATTGACTTGCATAGAGCTCCCTGAACGTTGGTAATAGACGAGTTGGGATCGCGGAGAAATGCTCTCCGCCGACCCATTCTCACAGCGTTTATCAACCTTTTTCATACTCAATATCAAGCCACACTTATTGTTTTTACTTCTTCATTTTAATTGTATAATGTCTGACTTTTTTGCCGTCAGTCAGGGAGAGTAGCTGGGCTAAGAATACTGAAATCTGTATTGTTTCATCGTTTTTTTCCTTCTAATTGTGTATTATTTTCTAATCCACACACTTTTATTTACTCAACAATAAGACACAATTATCCTTGTGTTTATTTATTTGTTTGATTGTCGGATTTTTGGACTGTCGGTCCTGACGGACGACAAAAGTCTGACATAATGCAATTAAAATAAAGAAGTAAAACAATAAGTGTGGCTTGATATTGAGTAAGAAAAAGTTTGATAAACGCTGTGAGAATGGGTCTGCGGAGAGCATTTCTCTGCGATCTCAACTTGTCTATTACTAACGTTCATGAGCTCTATGCACAATACATCCTCACTCCCAGGTCGGCGTATGTTGACTTTATGTCAAGGTCCCCTGTGGTCTTTTTCCAACGCAAGGGGGCGGCCCTTAGCGTACATTTCCAACTTTCCGGGATGTCCATAGGCTTCTTGAGATCGCGAGTGAATGCTTCCCGCCGCGGGCCATTCTCTGCTGAAGCATACACAAGACTGCATTGCATTAAAAACATTATGCTCTCTATATATTGTCTTTATTATGCTTTAAACAGTGTCTCGGGCTTTGGCTATAGGGCGGCTCAAAGTATTTTGTCCGGCCGTTGTGAAGACTGCTTTGTTTATTGTCCTTGTTTTGGTTTTAAATAAAGCATATTCAATCGAGACATGCCAAACATGTGACGTCATATGACGCGTCGCATCTGCGCACAGGGAGCAGGGAGACCCCGAGATCCGTATTCCCCGTATTTTTTAAATAAAGAGATTTTCAATCACGGGCGCGCATCAAACGTGTGACGTAATGTGGTATTAAAAGTATTAAAGAGGTGAAAATCACTACAAGTCTGGGCATGTTGAGAGCTGTACATACACACACATTTCATAGTCATATATTTCAACAGTTTTACGACAAACTGACTTTTTTGACATGGAAATTATTATTTAAGATTAACAAACATCATATGTGTAATTCGTGGCACAATTCAAATGGGATCGAAAGATAATCTTTCTCTCTCCATTGACTTCAATGCATACTTTTTCATGTGTGACCATCAAAGAGGGTTTCATCCCTCCATATTCATCTTCTATACTCCCAAAGCTTTTTTCTTATTCAAAAGAACACCTTAACCTAAGTATTCTTTAATGTTTAAATAAAGCCTTATTAGTTTGTCTGTTTTGCACATCCTCCAATTAATATCTAATAATACAATTATAAAATGCAATAATGTGCTTTAACCAGTAGGTGTCCCTTTCTATCAGCTGTGCACCGTTATGGCGTAAATACAGCCTATCTACCAATTGGATCAAATATAAAAGTCAGCCGAATTAGTGTTGATACTGCAAGGAGACGTATTGTGTGAAAAGAAATGTAAGATGTTGTTTAATTGCTTATATTTTAAGATCCACGTCAAGTTTTCAGTTTTGGCGGCAGTTCCTGTTTGTCTAGAAGTCTTGTCATCAGGGCTCTATAAATAGAGTTAACTACGGCAGATATGTAATATTTAATGCAGCCGAAACGTGTATTACAATGCAGTTATGTGATGACTTTCAAAGAGAAAAGCAAGCACACTCGGAATAATGTATTATTTAATTTTTTTACAGTCTATGTTTGCTACAGAGGATTGTGGGAAATGTCCGTCAAACTTCCGGGTTCCTCCATGGGATCTTATTTCGGAAAAAGTATGCATTGAAGTCAATGGAGAGAGAAAGATTATCTTTCGATCCCGTTTGAATTGTGCCACGAATTACACATATGATGTTTGTCAATCTTATAATAATTTCCATGTCAAAAAAGTCACAGTTTGTCGTAAAACTGTTGAAATATAAGACTATGAAATGTGTGTGTATGTACAGCTCTCAACATGCCCAGACTTGTAGTGATTTTCACCTCTTTTAATACTTACATACCACATACCACATTACGTCACACGTTTGATGCGCGCCCGTGATTGAAAATCTCTTTATTTAAAAAATACGGGGAATACGGATCTCGGGGTTTCCCTGCTCCCTGTGCGCAGATGCGACGCGTCATATGACGTCACATGTTTGGCATGTCTCGATTGAATATGCTTTATTTAAAACAAAAACAAGGACATTAAACAAAGCAGTCTTCACAACGGCCGGACAAAATACTTTGAGCCGCCCTATAGCCAAAGCCCGAGACACTGTTGAAAGCAAAAATAAAGACAATATATAGAGAGCATAATGTTTTAATGCAATGCAGTCTTGCAACGTATGCTTCAGCAGAAAATGGCCCGCGGCGGGAAGCATTCGCTCGCGATCTCAAGAAGCCTATGGACATCCCGGAAAGTTGGAAATGTACGCTAAGGGCCGCCCCCTTGCGTTGGAATAAGACCACAGGGGACCTTGACATAACGTCAACCAACCCTGTCTCCTAAGAAATTACGTTCCCACAAAACTAAACTGCATTCTCAAATACGTTTCGCAAGAAACGTATTTCCTTCCACGTTACGTTTGTTATGAACATATCTTAAATACGTTTATTTTCTACATATCTTCTAGAAACCTATTTTCTCTCACATGACGTTTGTTATGAACGTATCTTAAATACGTTTGCTTTCTACCTATATTTGCCATTTCTTTTCTAGCTTATAATAATGATAATAGTCATTTATTAATATCATTTTAGAGCAAACTTATTTTCGCGCTGGCTGGCGGCTGACTTTTCAGTTGACCAAATCCGTTATTATGCTGGTTAATGGTTAATAATCACAATATTGTTTGTAGTCGTTTCATACAGCATTCTCAATTACGTTTAACAAGAAACGTCTTTTGTCCCACGTTACGTTTGTTCTGAACATATCTTAAATACGTTTGCTTTCTACCTATCTTTGACATTTCTTTTCTAGCTTATAATAATGATAATAGTCATTTATAAATATCATTTTAGAGCACACATTTGAAATCGACGATCGGGCTTGATATCCTATGGTTAAATTAAAATCAGTAGGCGAGGCTGTAATTTCGCCAGCTGCGAGGCAGAAAATAATAGTTTTAACATGCCAAAAAGCTGCTGTGTCGTTTATTGCACCTCAAACATTAAAACAAATCCAGAGTTACGTGTTTCTGTACTTCCTCTAAGAAGAAAGGACAGTATACAACAGAAGAGCTCTGTGGCTTCAGGCTGATCGCCGTTCAAATGACAGCTGGTTTCCCCAAAAGTGGGCAGGGCTGTAAAGTGACGTAGGAAAGATCCTCAGCTCGCTGATTGGATGTTTTAGCCGCAATGCACGTCGGGATATGGTGTTAATGCGATATGAAATCCGAAAAAAAATCAGAGTTTAGGATGGCCGAAGACACTACACTACCCATAATCCCCAGCTATCGTTTGGGACTACAGTCCCGTTGACAAACCCCGTGATTAATCTTCAAGCTCTGGGATTGGATGTTGGAGTGGCAGTGCGCCAAGGTTACGCCGAGCGCCAAACAGCTCTTTGAAATGGAACGAAACCACGGCAGACTTTCCAAAACTGGACTCGAACGCCCCCCCAGAACTACACATGCTGGCTATTGTGTTTCGCAACATGTTCTATGGCACGTCTCTACTGGGAATTGTAGTTTTAAAAGACGTTTTCGTTTTTCCCAAAATTAGAAGTTGACAGTATTAAACTGTGTACAGCCCTGGAGGTTTAGGGGATAGGAAACAAATTGGTGTGTACAAATGTAAAACATGTAATTAATAAATGGGTGAAAATCGCTTGTGTCCATAATGGGAAGCATTAATATATACCCACATGCCAGCTCATTGTTACTTTGTAATTCTACTCCACTACAATTCAGAGGTTAACCTGGTATTTTTACTCCACTACATTTATTTTAGTTACTTTGCAGATTCTGATTAATGATGTGAAATATAAACAACCCTTAAAGCAGACTTTAGTTACACCTGAGTAAAATTCAGGGAAAGGTGATTGTCAAGTGCCAACAATCAGGAGAGATATTAGTTGGTGCTTGAGAAGACTAAACATTTATCTGCAGATCTCTATAAAGTATATTCATTACTCGTTATTCTCTACTAATAGTTAATTAAAACTGTATATAATAGCTATTTTGCACATCCCTTTCAAGATTTTCTAAGGTTTATTGACATATCATATACACAACTATGTTGAAGTTATGCAATTAATGAAAAACTTGGGTCACAGGTTCCTCAACAGTGCATTACAAGACATCTATCAATATGTGTGTATTCCTCCACCATTAAACTCAAATTCTGCACATGTCTTATACTATCTACATACATAAGAGTATAATTAATATATATATAATATCAGTTAAAATAAGTGCTTCAACACAGTTAACATTGCAGGAAAGCAATATATTAGACGTTAAGTACTTTGTCAGGCTTAATATTTATCTGTAGATAGATACCCCAAAGCTTTTTTCTTATTTGAAAGAAAACCTAAAGTATTCTTTAATGTGTTAATAAAGGTTAATTAGTTTGTCTGTTTTGCACATCCTCATATTAATATCTTTGTACATCAGGCACTAAACTGTTTTATTGTAGAGATCACTTACAGTATCTTCTTGATTTTTTATATTCTATATTTCTATCATTGACCTTCTACTTTCCCCCTATGAAAGTATGTACTCTTAATATTTTATTCATCAAATAACATTATTCAACAAAAATAACATTATTCAACAAAAATAATTAAATAACGTGCTTTAACCACTAGGCGGTGCACACAAGGTACACACAGTATACTAATAATAACTTTGTATTATTAGTGTAGGACACTTATGTATGTATAACATCTGAAGATGTGTAGTTGTATTCATGTTTTTACATAATTGTACAGGATATTGCTATATTATTTCTCATGTTTACTTCTACACATTAATATCTGATTTGTAAAACATCAAGACAGAAAGGTATATCCGTCATTTAATGGTAAGCTATTGAAATTGTGATTCCAGAGATGTGTCTCCCATCACCCAAATCCCCTGACTATTCTCTCAACTCAGTATTTACATTCTTATATTCAAAGAAAATCAGTAATATCTTTAAAAACTACAAGTCCTTTTCTATCAGCTGTGCACCGTTATGGTGTAAATATAACCTATCTACCAATTGGATCAAATATAAAAGTCAGCCGTATTAGTATTGATACTGCAAGGAGACGTATTTTGTGAAAAGAAATGTAAGATGTTGTTTAATTGTTGATATATTTATGATCCACGTCACGTATTCAGTTTCGGCGGCAGTTCTTCCTGTTTGTCCAGAAGTCTTCTCATCAGGGCTCTATAAATAAAGAACTATGGCAGATGTGTAATATTTAATGCAGCCGAACCGTGTATTACAATGCCGTTATGTGATGACTTTCAAAGAGAAAAGCAAGAACACTCGGAATAAAGTATTATTATTATTTTTTTTAATGTTTTCGGATTTCACATCGCATAAACACCATATCCCAACGTGCATTGCGGCTAAAACATCCAATCAGCGAGCTGAGGATCTTTCCTACGTCTGTTTCCGGTATTGTTCCTGTAATGAGAGTTCACATTTATGCTACATTGAAGGGTGGAATTGACTACACATCTTCAGAAACATAATTTGCTTCAGATATATACTGTAACTCATAGCAATATTGTAACCATTAAGAAAAGCCAACTGCATTAAAAACCCAGTTAACAAACACAAGGTAAAGTATTTTTCCTTCAGTAATGAAGATGTAATTCCAATGTAGACACACCTGGGGTCGCTGTTCAGTCTGTTACGCTGAGCCATGCATTGTCTGGAACGTAAAAGGGACGAAGAAGACAAAGTGAAGTGACGTACTTCCGGTTCAATGTGAAAACATTCCCAGTTAAACCATAGATATATATAAAAACATATGTTTATAATATCTATGAGTTAAACAACATAAACAAATCGCTTAATAAAAAGATAAAACACTGGCATGTAATTTACGTTTGGATTAAATAGAATGGTTTTGAATAATAGATGAGAGTAAAATCTACGTCACAGCCCCACCCACTTTTGGGGAAACCAACGCTGTCATTTGAACGGCGATCAAGCCTGAAGCCACAGAGCTCTTCTGCTGTCCTTAGAGGAAGTTTGAGGTGTTTGAGGTGCAATAAACGACACAGCAGCTTTTTGGCATGTTAAAACTCTGCCTCGCAGCTGGCGAAATTACAGCCTCGCCTACTGATTTTAATTTAACCATAGGATATCAAGCCCGATCGTCGATTTCAAATGTGTGCTCTAAAATGATATTAATAAATGACTATTATCATTATTATAAGCTAGAAAAGAAATGTCAAAGATAGGTAGAAAGCAAACGTATTTAAGATATGTTCAGAACAAACGTAACGTGGGACAAAAGACGTTTCTTGTTAAACGTAATTGAGAATGCTGTATGAAACGACTACAAACAATATTGTGATTATTAACCATTAACCAGCATAATAACGGATTTGGTCAACTGAAAAGTCAGCCGCCAGCCAGCGCGAAAATAAGTTTGCTCTAAAATGATATTAATAAATGACTATTATCATTATTATAAGCTAGAAAAGAAATGGCAAATATAGGTAGAAAGCAAACGTATTTAAGATACGTTCATAACAAACGTCATGTGAGAAAAATAGGTTTCTAGAAGATATGTAGAAAATAAACGTATTTAAGATATGTTCATAACAAACGTAACGTGGAAGGAAATACGTTTCTTGCGAAACGTATTTGAGAATGCAGTTTAGTTTTGTGGGAACGTAATTTCTAGGAGACAGGGTTGCGTCAACATACGCCAACCTGGGAGTGAGGATGTGTTGCTATGCAAGTCAATGGGACTCCCCGATAGTTGAAAATCGACGCTAAAGGGCCCCCACTGCGTTTGATAGTGACGCCAAAGGATCCTGACATAACGTCACTATAGGATGAGTTGGGAGTGAGAATGTGTTGGACACGACAACACGATTGTTTGGAGACTGAATTATTCCGTGTTGGAATGCTACTTCACCAGTGTAGCTTCATATTTACCCATGCGTAAGCCAATAACACAGCCAAAGACGATGACATAGTAATCTACTGTATACAGGTAGATTGATGTCTTTACACAAAAATCTGGTCAAGACTTCAAAAATATATTTTTCTTTGAAGTTTTGATGTTCTGGAATTGAGTTATATTGGCTATAAATTCAAAAACATGGGTAAAACTTGAACTTAATGAGTTGGAATGAAGTTTGCTAAAAATAGGTCAAACTGAATTTACCCAGGAGGACAAAAGATGTTATAATGTGCTGCCATTCAAATATAACTAGTTTACAACAGTTGCCTTAATAAACTTCAACATTAAAAAGTCTTTGATGAAACATCAACACATTTTCAATTGATCTTAACAATCATCAAAATAATTTAACAAAAATTAGGTCTATTGCTCATGAATTCCAAAATAAATTGTTGAAATGAAGTTGGCTAAGAAGGTGTGACACAGATTGGGTAATCATTTATATAATATGAATCATAAAACCATACCGGGTACATTTTGCCCATAAGGAACAAAGGTTGCTTGTCAATGGAAAGATAACACAACGGTCAAAGAAGTGAAGAGGAAATTAACGATTTATTAAAAATCCTGTTAATGATGGTGCTGATGCACGTGGCTGTTACGACCAGCATGTGGCAGAACATGCTTTCGGTTTCTACTTGCAGTATAAATATCAGAGCAGACAAAGAGAGCCTCAGTCTCCTGGTCCCTGATGTCTGGTAAGTTTCAGTTAACCTTTGTTGGAAACATTTTATTGTTTGTCCTGTAAATATATTGAAATTACTTATGTATAATTAACAACGTGCTTGACACTGAAAAGCACATAACTGTATCTAATCAATGACAGTGAAGAAATACTTGAAGTGAAATGTATTTATTAATCTGATTTGATTATCCGCAAGCATCAAGATATAGTATTTATTGGTTATGTTAAAGTAAAGACAATTTTTGTATTTTCATTTAGATTTGAAGAGGAAAAGTCGACAATGACTCGACAATGATCGAAGGACAATCGCCTCCAGGTAGACTCCCAAACTTACTTACTTGCATACAAACTTTTTAAAAGGATCATTATTTTGATTGAAAATGGGACATTTAAAATGATTTAGGACATAAAAATCTCTTGGACTGCAAATAATGTCTAACTGAGTACAGAACCCTTTACTAAGAAGCAGCATATGGGTGAGCAGGGTGACTTCAGGGTTAACGGCCTGTGTTTTCAGTACAGCTGTGGTTCACTTTCTAACCAAGGATCTTCGTAGTAACTTAATCAAAGTTAAATACATACATACAAAATACCTAAGTCAAAGAGTGAAGTAGGCTTACTTGTATGTATTATAAAAACAACAAATCAATGGATACAGGGAGCAAACGCACATAAGGCAATACCACAGTGAAGTTAGTTTGAGGTTGGATATATGAAAGATATTCACTCCAGTCTGTTGGCAGTCAGAGGACAGATAATTCTCATCCGAGCCCTCGCTCTTTACCACAGGGTCCATCCCATTACCCTTTTGGTCTCTTAATTTGACTGACTTTGTCTGTGCTCAGGCCGAAATAATTACAATACATTGGATTATAATTCTGAATGTGACAAAGGCATTGATTAAGGTTTGGGCAGCTGAGAAAGAGAATGATAGGTGAACATTTGCTATGTTTTTAAGATACAGTAAGGAAAAGGGTGATTATTGTGATCTGGTTGATGTGGTTTTCAAAGGAGCTAACTTCCTGCCATTTCAATCAGGAGAAACTTATTCTGTTGGATTGATAACATATTGCCCAAGGGGTAATATACATTTTGGAGATTAGACCCTCGTACTGTGATGGAATTGCTTATTGAAAGAAAGGGCGAGTGAGTGAGAGAGAATTTTGAATGAGAGCTTGGGAAACAGTCTTCCTGAAAGAACTTGCGCTGAGTTTCATAACTCTACAAACAAACTAAACATGTTTTACAAATGCAAATGATTCACTTACAAACACAGTGTGGTTTGCACAACCTGGTCTCACCAGAATGCGTGACTCCACCACGACTCCTTAACAACGCAGTGCGTGGTGGAGTCACGAACTTTGCTATAATTACGTGTCTGCACAACACAACCAACCCCAATGTAAAGTGAATGAGGCTCCTTTGTCGTGGTGCACACACGCATTTCTACAACGTCCAGCAGTGAGCTTTTATTCTATAAAACGTTTTTAAAATCTACTTTATAGTTGTAGTAACTCACGGGAGGCTTCTTTTATTTTATTTGTATTCATAATAATTTTTATTTTTCGTCAGAATGTATTATGGTGCATTATTTACCAATTTTTCTTCTCAAAAAACAGTGCATTGTGTGTTTATTAAATTAGTTAGTTTTTAAGGAAGGTCAGAGCTTCAGCTGTGTCAAATAGATTGTTCCCTTTAGTTAACGTTATTTAAAAGATAATTATATTCCTATTTGATCAAGTCCCCTTTATTGTATTACGGACGCAGAGCAATGTGAGCGTCCATTCCCATTGGATAACGAAGGATTTTACACCCGGAAGTAAGTATTCTCCTTACTGTCGATTGATTTTATTTACAGTGATATCTGCACTACTCATCAACTCAAAAACACAAGATTATCCTTATTAATTACACAACATTGATTGGTTTAAATTGTGTACACTGCTTTTGTATTTTCCCCTTTCGATTCGGAGAAACAAATATTTTTTCGGAGTGTTTGGATGGCAGAAGACCTTACACTACCCAGAATCCTCAGCTATGGGACTACACCATGTGCTTAGGACGTGCCCTACACCCCCCCCTTAGGTCACAGTACAAATACAAAAAGAAAAATAGTAAAATAGTAAAAAGTGAAATAGTGCAATAAGAGTCTATATACAAGTGATTGGAATATGATATATTAGATAAATAATTTCTAAGTAGCAGCAAGATGAATGTTATGGATGTTGTTTCTAAGTTCAGGTTTTTAATAGTCTTATGGTCTGTGGGATGAAGCTGTCCCTGAGTCTGGTGGTTTTAGTCCGGATGCTGCGGTACCGCCTGCCAGACGGCAGCAGACAGAACAGTTTGTGGCTGGGGTGATGGGGGTCTTTTATAATCCTGAGGGCTTTCTTTAAGGTTAACCTGGTATTTTTACTCCACTACATTTATTTTAGTTACTTTACAGATTTGGATTAATGATGTGAAATATAAACAACCCTTAAATCAGACTTTAGTTACACCTGAGTAAAAGTCAGTGAAGGTGATTGTCAAGTGCCAACAATCAGGTGAGATATTTGGTAGTGGGTGCTTGAGAAGACTAAATATGTATCTGCAGATCTCTATAAAGCATATGTATTACTCATTATTCTCTACTAATAGTTAAAAACTGTATATAATGGCTATTTTGCACATCCCTTTCAAGATTTCAAGATTTTCTAACGTTTATTGACATATCATATACACAACTACGGTGTAGTTATGCAATGAATGAAAAACTTGGGTCAAAGGTTCCTCAACAAGACATCTATCAATATCTGTGTACCTCCACCATTAAACATATTCTGCACATTTCTTATACTATCTACATACATCTTATAAGAGTATAATTAATATGTATAATATCAGTTAAAATAAGTGCTTCAACATAGTTAACATTGCAGGAAAGTTGATTGTCAAGTTCCAAACAAACCATGCAATATATTAGACGTTAAGTACTTTGTCAGGCTTAATATCTGTAGATACCCCCAAAGCTTTTTTCTTATTTAAAAGAAAACCTAAAGTATTCTTTAAAGTGGACCTATCATGCTATATTTAAATGATATATTGTAGGGCCATACCTATAAAGGTATATTTATACGTTTCTGTTTTCAAAATACCAAACAGATCATGCATTTTTAGCCATGCCTCATTTCGCTCTATGTGCTGTTTGCTGTCTACGGGTCTGATTCTGCTGACCACGCCCCCCTGCAGGAGAGGTGAGCCGTGCTCTGATCAGCTGCTGGGCTTGTCAGAAGAGGGGGAGAAAAAGAGATCTCCGTCCTCCGTGTTTTATTATAGAGAGTCGTTATTCATTTGTTTTAAAGCTCAATAAATAACAAAGAAGACCTTTGACCGGCACTTTTCTAATTTTGTCCGGAAGATTTAAACTTTAATGGACATCTTGACCGGCGAAAGTAACTGAAACTGAAACTCTGCCGCACGGTCCCCTCGTTCCTTGGAAGAGGCGGAGAGGTGGGTGTTTGTCATCTGCTGGGTGGACTAACCGGAGAGAATACAGTGCTTGCCTCGACGGGGAGGGATTGCATTGAACAAAAAAAAGCCACAGTGGAGAATAAACAGAAGGGTAACCATGGTAACTATGGGCGGGAAGTTTTCTTTGCTGCTTTTGTGGCAGACTACAGCGCCACTTACAAGCGTGGCATATGTACTACAGCGTCTCCAGCGCTTTCGAGTGGCAATGGCCGGCCGTGGCCCAACCCCACATTCCCTGATAGGTGGAGAGTTGGCCCAATAGCCGTAGCGCCACCGCCCTGACGTCAGGACAGTGTTCAAATCTGGATCAGTTTTTATCAGATCCGTTGCAGCCCCTTTTTTTTTAGAGATTTGGTATGGAGAAAAATAGAGAGGGTTGTGTTTTCTGACACTTGGTGAGTTCCCTGGAACACCGGGGACACATATTCATGTATAAAAGACGTACACAAGTGCACAATCTTAATACGTTTGTGAGGCGTTTTGCTGAACAAGATGGTAATCGCCGCATTCAGCTGTAATAGGCATGCCAACTTGATGCTCTGCTCACAGATGACTCGAGCATAAAAAAACTGTTAAGATGATGACCTTACGTGTGTACATATATTTTTTCTTTGTGGGGGTCTTCCCTGAGAAAGTCAAATAAGATGGTGTGTAAAAGTACACTGCCCAGACAAAAATAAGTAACCACTTTGATTTAACTAGGCCAGTAGGTAAGGGCATTCCACTGGATAATAATACCCCTGCATTATAGCAACAACAATAATAATAATAATAATAATAATAGCAATAATAATTGGGAGGGGGGGCGCGGCTGTTCTTATGTTCTCTGAGGGAGGCTCACCTTCCCACACTTTGAAAACCCCTGATTATATCATTGACCTTCCACTTTCCCACTATATTAAGAGTATGTACTCTTAATATTTAAATGTTTTCATCAAATATAACACATTCAAAAGTGCTTTACAAAAATGAAAGACATTAAGAAAAAGGCATTTTAAAACCGTCATTAAAAAGCAACACAATCTACCTGCATTGCAATTACTCTAAACGTGTAATAACGTGCTTTAACCAGTAGGAGGTGCGGGTTAAAAAAGCTGTCAAGTTTACAGTGTTAACAAAATAAAATATACTGCTGTTTCTGGTTTAGTTTACGACGGATATATTCTGTTATTGTTTTGATATTTGTAACACAAAAGCGATGAAAAAACCCACAGCAACACAGAAAAGATGGTCTTAACATGACCCAGCGGTCTAGTAGTTAATAAAAAACAATAATATCAAAACAAATTATTACTACTAACTTTATTGTGAAATTAAAACAGAACGGTAAAGAATAGTTTCCGGTCTATTGTGAGGCCCGGGGTGTTTCTCAATCGTGAGTACGCTTGCTTGGTAGCACATGTCTGCCGAGCATCTTGCTTCAGATGCGAGTCAAGAATTCTTCCTGGCATTCGGAAAACAAAGAGTGGAACACGCTAGCAAGTGTGCAGGTGTGCGTCATATGAGAGGCCCCGCCTTACATCTTCCGCCACAGATTTGGGGAAATTGTGCGCAAAGCATTATGGGGATTTAAGACCGCGGAGTCTACTCATGTGCAGCCTCGATATTTCTCCAAACGGAGTACGCCGGGCTCGGTAGATTTCCAAGTATGCTGGAGATTGGAACAGTACTTCGGCGGCACTCGATGACGTAGTATGCTTGAAATAGTGGCTCTGGAGCAGCTTTACTCTCGATTGAGAAACACCCACAGGTTGCGTTCGAATACTCCAAAAAAACAGCTCCTAAGTTCTAACCCTATCGTCTATTCCTTGACCTCGGAGTGAAACGTCATGGGGTTAAGGGATAGTGGATAGGAGAATTCAAAAGGATTTAGGAGAAGAGACTGCGGCACTTTAGAGAATCCGACTGCACTTTCACTATCCGACGTGTTTATGATGCGCCAGCAGAGGTCATAAATGTGCGCCTGCTGCTGTGGGGAAACTATGGAAACTACAGTTTTCTATACAGCGGACTACAACATGGATGTTTAATAAGAACGAGGGACTACTGTAAACTCATCTAGAGACTCTGCACCGTGCTCTGATGCTGTGTTTTATGCTTTATGAACGGGGACAACAGAGAAACATATTCTTCATGACCAAAGTTGGAATTGAAATAAAAAAGGAAAGTGAAACTTATGCTCGTCACCCTCTCCCTCCGGTCCACATTAATACAAATGATCCCAATACGTATGATTGTATGAAAAGATCTTAAAATCAATACAAATGTATTTATTATAACGTTAGTCCTTAACATCTATCACTGTGTATATCACCATTCAAACATCTTTTAAAAGTTGAACAAACCCCACACAGCTCAGTAAAGACTGTGAAATGTTGACTTTATTTGATCATTTCAGTAAAAACTAACGTTCATATTTCTCTTTTTGATTATAATACTGATGAACGTTCAAAACAAAGCACTTTGGCAACTTACCACATACGTTTTAAAATGCTTAATAAGCACCGTAACTTTCATGATATCATTTCTCGTTCATAATCGGTTGTTTCCGTGAACGGCTGACTGTTGTGTGACGGCAAATGCTGCGGCTGCAAGGCATTGTGGGGCAGCATTTTCTCCTCTCCTTTCGGTTAGGGAGGTCCAGTGGTTCCTAAGCTAAAGGAGGTTATAAAGGAAGTTTGAAACCTCCTTTCCTTTTAATTTAGAGAATTCGAACGGCACTTATCATGGCTGCCACTGAGGGACTTCCGGGTCATTTCACCGTTAGGAAGGTTCCTAAGCTAATGGACTATTCGAATGCAACCCCGATCTCTGTAAGGCAAGGCAAGGCAAGGCAAGTTATTTATATAGCACCTTTCAACACAAGGCAATTCAAAGTGCTTTACAAAAATGGAAGACATTTTAAAATGGCATTTAAAATCAGTCATTAAAAAGAAAAGATAATAAAATAAACATTAAAAGAAAAAATACATGGATAAAAGTTAAAAGTTACAGTGCAGTTTAAGATGTGAATAGTTCAATTAAAAGCAGCGGCAAAAAGAAAAGTCTTCAGCCTGGATTTAAAAGTAGTACGAGTTGCAGCGGACCTGCAGGTTTCTGGGAGTTTGTTCCAGATATTTGGAGCATAATAACTGAATGCTGCTTCTCCATGTTTAGTTCTGACTCTGGGGACAGAAAGCTGACCAGTCCCTGAAGACCTGAGAGTTCTGGATGGTTCATAATTTAGCAGTAGGTCAGACATGTATTTTGGGCCTAAACCATTCAAAGCTTTATAAACCAGCAACAATATTTTGAAATCTATTCTTTGACACACAGGAAGCCAGTGTAAGGACTTCAGAACAGGAGTGATGTGATCCACTTTCTTAGTGTTAGTGAGGACTCGAGCATCGGCGTTCTGAATTAGCTGCAGCTTTCTAATAGATTTTTAGTGAGGCCTGTAAAGACACCATTACAGTAGTCGAGTGTACTGAAGATAAAAGCATGGACAAGTTTTTCAAATCCTGCTGTGACATTAGTGCTTTAATCCTATGTTCTTTAGGTGATAGTAGGCTGATTTAGTAACTGTTTTAATGTGACTGTTGAAACTCAGGTCAGAGTCCATGACTACACCTAGATTTCTGGCTTTATCTGTTGTTTTGAACATTGCAGACTGAAGCTCAGCGCTAACTTTTATACGTTCTGCCTTGGCTCCAAAAACCATTACCTCAGTTTTATCTTTGTTTAATTGGAGAAAGTTCTGACACATCCAGTCATTGATTTGTTCAATGCACTTACTCAGTGTTTGAATTGGAGCATAATCTCCTGCTGAAATTGTTACGTACATTTGTGTGTCATCCGCATAGCTATGGTAACTTATTTTGTTGTTTTTCATTATCTTTCATTATCTGAGCCAGCTGTAGATAAATAAAGAACTACGACAGATGTGTAATGTTTAATGCAGCCAAACCATTCATTACAATGCATTCATGTGATGACTTTCAAAGAGTAAAGCAAGCACTGCTGAATAAAGTATGATTTTATCTTTTACGAAATGTTTTTTTTCATAATGGAATGCAGTTGGAGGTCAACCAATCACAGAGCTTGAGGCAAAGCGGAACAATAGCTGAGGATTATGGTAGTGTAGTGTCTTCGGCCATCCTAAACTCTGAACAAATATTTGTTTCTCCGAATCGAAGGGGAAATTACAAAAGCAATTGCACACAATTTAAACAATCAATGTTGTGTAATTAACAAGGATAATCTGGTGTTTTTGAGTTGATGAGTAGTGCAGATATCACTGTAAAATCAATCGACAGTAAGGAGAATACTTACTTCCGGGTGTAAAATCCTCCGTTATCCAATGGGAATGGACGCTCACATTGCTCTCTGCGTCCGTAATACAATAAAGGGGACATGATCAAATAGGAATATAATTATCTTTTAAATAACGTTAACTAAAGGGAACAATCTATTTGACACAGCTGAAGCTCTGGCCTTCCTTAAAAGCTAACTCATTTAATAAAAATCACAGTTGTATTACACACAATGCACTGTTTTTGAGAACAAAAATTCGTAACTAATGCACCCTAATACATTCTGACGAAAAATTTAAATTATTATGAATACAAATAAAATAAAAGAAGCCTCCCGTGAGTTACTACAAGCTATAAAGTAGATTTTAAAAACGTTTTATAGAATAAAAGCTCACTGCTGGACGTTGTAGAAATGCATGTGTGCACCACGACAAAGGAGCCTCATTCACTTTACATTGGGGTTGTTTGCGTGGTGCAGACATGTAAATGTAGCAAAGTTCGTGACTCCACCACGCACTGCGGTGTTAAGGAGTCGTGGTGGAGTCACGCATTCTGGTGAGACCAGGTTGGGTTTGCAAATACAAAGCACCATCTACAAACTAATGCATTTTGTTTTGCAAATGAAAATCATATCTATCAAACAAACACATTAAATGTTTGCATGAATACAAAAGAAAAAAATCACTTGACTTTTGGCAGGAATATTCTCAGGTTGTGCTGAGGATTTTCTCACAAATGTCCTGAGTTATTTCCACAGCAGCAGGAGGCGCTACTGTGTCAATCTAAACGGAGGGGGTTGAGCACAGCAAATAAAAGCCCCTGCCAGTCTGATGACAGCGGTCTTTCTAGCGATCAGATACCAGACTACATTTAACGATATGAGCGGAAAACAGGTGATTTGTTGTATTTTCTGGTGGAAGATCTATTGTTTGATAAACTAAGTTGCTGTTTTACGTGTAGAATGATATGAAGCAGACCACAAGAGCTAGCTTACACCAAGCTAGGCTAATTTCATTTTGGTTCAGTACAATTACACAGTGTAAACACACGTTTACCGAGCACTGGTGGGCAAAAGCAACATTCATATATATAATTGGTGTAGGCTAGCTCCTGCTCTCTGCTTCATATCATCCTACTCATAAAACAGTAACTTGTGGAGTTTAGTTTACATTTTTCACCAGAACAACAACAAACAAACTCACCTGTTGGCATTTTGTTTTCAGCAAAACCATAAGCATAATCCCCCAAAGAAGAAATACAAATAAATACATACTGTAGACCTATTGATGATTTAAAATACAATTAGGTTAACTATTTAAACATAAGAAAGTAAGAATGTGCAATACAAATATCAAATTAAATAGAATACACATATTGATATAAACACAAGTAAAATAAAAATGTGCAATTAAAGTATATTATAAGCAGGGGTGCACACAACTTTCTCAGTGAGGTACTCAGATGAGTACCTGGAGTCAGTGCTTGGTACTCCAACTTCTGGCGATTGTCAACAGCGCTTCGTGACCACAGAGCGTGTGAACGTTGTGATCAGCTGTTTTAGCGCAGGGCTGCTCTACAGACCGACGTTAACAGCAGCCCTGTCTGTGCACACGGAGACCGACTCTGTCGTCCGGTGATCTAACCGTCTTCTGGAAAAGCTTCACAAGTACGTCGGTACGCAAATGCGCTTTGTGACACAAGTGACGGTACGCATTTCAGATTGTTGCCGCGCATGCGTACCTGCGTACCAGTTATGTGCACCCCTGATTATAAGAAGTTAAATTCAAAATGTGCAGAAAAAATAAACAAATAAAGATAATGACATAAGTTCAAATGTGCAATAACAACAATAAAATAAAGGTATTTATATTTACATCAGAAGTTGAAGTTAAAATATGCAATAATAACATAAAAATAATCATATTGAAATAAAGTTAAAAAGTTGAAGTAATATCATTGATAACAACAAATACATATAAATATTTATATGAACATAAGAAGGTAAAGTAAAAATGTGCAATAACAACAATAAAAAAAGTAAAGATATGTATATAAATATAAGAAGTAAAAGTATACAATATAAGATAAATAATAATATTGAATATGAAAAAAAAAAGTTGAAGTAACATTTCAGATAAAAGATCAGATAAATAAATGAAATAAATATATGTTATAAACATAAGAAGGTCAATTCAAAATGTGCAACATGAAGATATAAATAAAGAAGACTACAGATATTGACAATAACATAATAAATTGAAGTAAAAATATGCAAAAGATAAAATGAAATATTGATAAAGTTAAAAAGTTGAAGTAAAACTTTCAATATAAGGTTGAATAAATAAATATTTCAAACATAAGAAGGTAAAGAAAGTAAAAATGTCAAATGAAATAGAATACAAATATTGACCTAAAAAAGCAAAATTGTGCAATAAAACATCAAATTAAATAAAAACGTTTAAAACATTGACATGAACATAAGTAAAGTAAAAAGTGCAATAACAATAAAATAAACTTAAGATAAATATATATAAATATAAGAAGTAAAAGTACAAGATAAAATAAAATATTGTATATAAAACTTTCAATAAAATATAAAATAAATAAATTATTTAAACATAAGAAGGTAAAGAAAGTAAAATATAAAACAAAATAGAATACAAATATTGACATAAACATAAGTAAAGTGAAAATGTGCAATAAAAAAACATTAATATAAAATGAAGATATTAATATTAACATCTCTCTATCCACTAAAATCAAAGACATACATACAAGTACCACCTTCACAGCTCACTTAAAAACATGGTTCACTGAGAACTACACCTGCACACACTAGTCTGTGTTGGATATGGCGTGTGTGTTACATGTTGTGATCATGGACCCCTCGTTTCTGTTGTGTGATTGTGATGTGCTATATGTATAAGCAGCAGAATATTTGAACTGCAAACTTTGAACTAACTTGATGGTGAATGATCTGTCGCCATGCCAACGGCATTTGATGACATCCCATAATACGCTTAGATGCGTTGAAACCTGTGAAGTTTTGGGCCATTTGGAGCATTTTCACTGAAGTTATGAGAAACCGTGTTTCATGGCGGCATTGTGTTGCCATGGCAACGGCATGTCCCGTAGATGTCTTCACGGCTGGACTGTTAGCACACATGTGAAGTTTGAGCACTTTTTGAACATCGTGTTTTATGGCGAGGGAAACGGCATATGGTGAGATCTCAGATTTGGCGTAGAGCTGTTGAGGCATGGACCGGTGATATACAAGTGAAGATTGGGGGACGATTGGACCGTGTCCATTGGACTTACAGCGACATCGTGTTTCATGGCGAGCGGTCTGTTATTAAAAATAAAAGTACTTTTACCTTTAGGTTTCAAGCACAGGGGAGTTGAAGGAAAAGTCAGACCATGTCCACAAACACAGGTGAAGAACATGCAGGTAAACTCCCCCATTCACTCAACTTTGATTTGTACTGATGTACTGTGTGTATATATAGACATACAAATTAAATTGTTAAAGGATGTATTAAGATGTATATAACGTGTAAAAATGACCACACAAATAACTAAATACATATTTTCATCTTTTAGAATATGAAAATACAAAATCACAGAGATTCAAATGTGAATGTCACAGATCTTGGTGATGTGCCCAAACTGTGTAATCCAACAAAATAAGCAATTTTGCAAGCTTGCAAACATGGATGTACAATAATCCACACCTTTTTTTAAATAATACAAAAAAGTGGCTTTATGTTAAACGAGAAAGGAAATGCCTTCAGCACATCAGACCTCGAGGAAACATCCATTTACAATCCATTAAGGGCTACCCAATATCTAAATATGACCTTCTCTTTCTCTTTAACAGTTCTTTTGACCTTTCTCTCCAAACTGGGACTGGAGACATTTTATCCCAACAAGCTCACTCTTCGGTCTCTATTGGAGATCAACAAAAACAGCATAAATGAAGAAGCTGCCTCATCAGTACAGAAAATACCATGGTGCTTTCTCAGTAAACTATTTAAAATCAATGCAGAATGCAGGGGCTGTACACAAGTATCAAACAGTGATGATAATGAAGAAAGCAGTGATCCCTTTGAACTTGACCTTTATACTGCTGATGAATCTGCAGACAATGAGGTTAACCCTCTCGACCTCATAACAGCACTCTTCCTTTGTGCTGACAGCTTCTTGCAACAGGACATGGCCCTTAAGATGTCAATGTGCCAGTTTTCTGTCCCACTGCTGATGCCCCATGACAATAACAGTCAGAGTACCCTGATGCTGTGGGCTCTGAGGGACATTGTCAAAGAGTGGTGTCCACACAGTTTGTCTGAATCCAGAGACTTTGTTGAAGAACCATTGTACAAGCAGAGATACCATTCTATTCCTTTGTGAGGCTCAACAACTGTACTCTGTCCAAGTCCCAGATTTTGAATCAAGTTCTCAGCCTTGGCCAGCAGAATCACAATATCTTCATACACAGAGACATGAAAGGAGGAGCAATTAAAAGACACATTGCCAATGGCTTGGCAGAGGTGAGCTGGTACCTTCCCAGAGGCAGAGAACGTATTGATGTATTTCCAGAACCAATTGCACCAATTTGAGAGGAAACATTTCTGAGTCACTTGCACAGTTCACTTTTCTGTTTCATGTGTCAACTGCTACCTTTGTCTTCCTGGACAATTGAAAAAGAGGAGCATGAGATTCTGACTTCTCTTCAAGATGTGAAATCCAAACTGTTCTTGGTTGTTAACCGCAAGGACAGAAGTGCTAAAGAGGACATGGAGTCTGTCAGGAAAACATTGAAAGAATTAGATTTGCCAAACAGTAGTGTGAAATAAAGACCCAAGAGTAAATGTTGTGGAGTTTTCAGATAAACTTTCTGCAGCCATTAAAAGATAACAGTTGGAAAACCCACGAGGAACATTGAAAATATGGTTGACAAAGCTGTTGGACTTGGTCTGTCTGTGGACGAATGCACAAGTGGTGACCAAAAGGAACCGCAGAGAAGATTGTCAAAGGAATTGGGTTGCAGAAAATACCAGACTACAAGAGAAAACAGCTTCCTCTGCAAGGCGCTGACTGGAAAAGTTATCGCAGTTAGAGAAAATGAATTTAACTTGAAACACATGGTAATCTAACACCTGAAGAATATAAATGTCAGCTACAGAGAGAAAGAACAAATCAAGGAGAAGCTTGGAAAACAGAAACTATCAGATGATATGAAGACTTTCATTAATCAGTTACCTAAAAATGACAGCAAGAGCAGAGATTTTTTCCTTAAGTGGATGAAACTCAAACTGGATGCTTATTCACGGGATCAGCTATCTTCACTCCGCCATCAGTGGACAGAACAAAGCAACAAAGAGAACAAAGATGTGAAAGAGATTGCAAAGCTGGATCAGATGTTGCTGGATAGCTCATTAGGGTAGAGCATTACATGAGAGAGATGGGACTGATCTATGAGTTTTCCTCACAAAACTCTGCTGATGGAGTACATCGTCTCCCTGGTTTGGCAGCTGAACTGCTGTTGGATGGATATCCTTTAGAGCTCTTGGATGGAGATGCTTCCAACATCCCAGAGAAATGGGTGAGAGATGTACTAATGGAGCTACACAGGAAGGTTGGAGAGAAGAGCAGACTGTTGGTACTGACCGTGTTGGGTGTTCAGAGTACCGGGAAGTCAACACTCCTCAACACCATGTTCGGTGTGCAGTTTCCAGTCAGCAGTGGCAGATGCACAAGAGGAGCGTATATGCTCTTCCTCAGAGTAAGTGATGATATGCGACACCAGCTGAACTGTGACTTCATAGTTCTCATTGACACAGAGGGCCTCAAGTCTCCTCAGTTGGCCCAACTAGAAGACAGTTATGAGCATGACAACCAGCTGGCAACCTTTGTCATTGGTTTAAGTGATGTCACAATTATCAATGTCGCATCAGAGAACTCCACAGAAATGAAAGATATCCTGCAAATTGCAATCCATGCATTTCTGAGAATGAAGCAAATTGGTAAAAAGCCAATTTGTCATTTTGTGCACCAGAATGTTGCTGGAGTCTCTCCTCTTGAAAGGACAAGACGGAGAGACAACATCTCTTGGACCAACTCAATGAAATGACTAAAATTGCTGCTGAAATGGAAAAGCAGCCTCTATAAAGAGATTCACAGATGTGCTTGACTATGACATAACAAAAAACAACTGGAACATCCTCGGACTCTGGCATGGGACTCCACCGATGGCATCAGTGAACACAGGTTACAGTGAAGCTGTAGCAGATTTAAAAACACCTCTTGGAGACAGTGAAAAAAGACAAAACCGATGATGTTTCACGGATTCCAGAGTTTCTAGAAATGGTAATAAGTCTCTGGAAAGCAGTCAAATATGAGAACTTCATCTTCAGTTTCAGATACACTCTAGTGGCTCATGCTTATGACAACCTTTGCAAGGAGTTCAGTCAATGGGAATGGAAGTTAAAACAAGATTATCTCCTGGCAGGACAAAGCAAAGTTAGAGATCTTTAACACTTTGACGACAATGGTTGCCTCACAAAAATCACAGTTGATCGCCAAAATAGAAGGCGGTCGAAAAGAAATGGAGAAGAAACTTGATGAATACTACAAAAGGAAAGACATACATGTGAACCTGATAGAGAAATACAAAACTGACTTTATCACCGTATCAAAAGTCTTAAAGACCAATTCCAACATTCAGTAAACATTGCATTGGATTGTGAGCTTGAAGAAAAAAAAGTTCAAAAGAGGCTCAGGACATTCAAGCAAACACAGAGAAATGATAGAAAAAGAAGTATGAAACTCTTGAGTGATCGCAAACACCGCACACTTTCTGATGAACAGTTGAAACGTGACTTTCAACAGATGTGGACAAAAGTCACAGCAAAGGTGTCTGGACTGAAAGAACTAAACATATCTGAAAAAGTCCTTAAACAGTTGAGGATACATTTCTCAAATCGTAACTTCAATGAGGAATTACAGAACATTACAGACCTAAAGGACACAGGGAAGGGTCTGTTTGAGGTCAAATCTGAACATGTAAAAGTAACTTGGAAAGGTTTGGCATTCTGGCAAAAAGAAGCTTCAAAGAGAGAGTTGCAGAGTTTTGCAGACACTGCCATTGAGTTTTGCACACGGTCTGTACGTGATGTTGCAGAAACCGATGCAAACTACCTACGACTCTTTTACAAAGGATCTTTTGGAAAAAGTAGATGATTCCCTTAAAGAAAACACTTTCCAGCTCAAGTTTGAGATTGACCTGAAGCTTCACATCTGTGGCATTGCCTCAACAGAGTTCCTTCAAATGCACAGACATTTCTTGTCAGCAAGGGATCCCAGAATTCAGCTGGAGAAGTACAGCCTCAGTACTTGTTGGATTTTATCGATCTATACAAAAAGAGAGATCATTGCCAACGCAAAGCAATGATTTCATCAGACTTTGTATCAAACCTGCTGTTGAAGTACATCAGTAGACATCTGGGAACAAACATTGTGGATGAAGTTTTGGCAGGCCGCCATTCAGCAGAGTACAGTTCCCGAAACTGTTTCCAGTACAACATTCAGAAAGAGTTGCTGCAAAAGGAAGACTTTCAGAGTTTTGTCAAGTTCATTCGTAAATATGAAATGTATGTGAAGCATTTGATATTTCAGCACATCTTGGAAGAAATGTCAGAGGACAAAACTTTATGCAAACTGAAAAGTCAGAATCTGCAAGTCATAGTTAAAAAAATAACAGATGCAACTGAAAGGGCTTCCAAAGGAGAGGATGGTGTCCTGCTGCCAGATAACAAGGAAAGCATCACAGAGCTCATCAAAAACATGCGCACATTTTGACCAAAGATATCTCAATCTCAGAAGAGGCTGAGAAAACCGTCCTGTTTAAATCCAAAGCACATGCATCCATTTAAAGAGAGCCTTGTCAAATCATTGAGTGAAATGAATGAACAGCTGCAGGAGGAGTTCTCAAAATCTGAAGACATCGTTGAGACTGTGAACAAACTTCCAACCAAACCACAGGATGAGCTTTTCAATCAGGTGTTTGGTTGTGGACAACAATGTCCATTTTGTAAAGCTCCTTGTGAAGCCGGAGGTAAAACATAAGAAACATCAGGCAGCTGTTCATCGTCCACAAGGTCTCGGTAGATACAGGACTCTAGACACTCAGAAGCTGGTGGAACAATGTGCACAACTGCTGTTCACAGTGAAGGTACATTCAGAGATCCAGACACTAATGAGTTGCATCCTTACAAGGACTACAGAACATCTACCCAGACTGGCTCATTCCTCCAGACAACACCATGGAGGCATCTGACTACTGGAAGTATGTCCTGGTTAAATACAATGAGAGATTTGCCCATAATTCAAGGCCAAGCCAGCTGGTGTTCCAGAAGCATGGAGGAGCATCACAAAGGAACAAGCACTGAAAGGCTTGAAGGAAGCCTACAACATTAAATCCTGACAAATATCTCTTTAACAAGAGAGAGAAAACCAGAAGGAAACAGGAACTGAACACGCCAGGGGGAAAATACAAAACAGATCAACACTGTTGTGATAAAGTTGACTGCACCATGATCTTTACTGGCATCCTTCAGTCTGATGAACACGGTTATGACAACTGATGATTTTAAGAAGTTGCAGAGAAGTTGAAAAGCTAGAGACAGTTATGTGAGGCATTTTCTTTTTAAGATTACACATGTTTTGTTTTCCTTTATTAATCTTCTATAATACCTCATGTACCATGACTGGTATGCACGATAATGATGTTAACAAAAAGAACAATTCTTTAAATCTTTATTGCTTTGTTTTTTTTGTTCTTTTTCAAGATATTGTATTCCTCTATGTGTAATGACTGCGTAACAAAATATGATTCTGAAAATGATGTACGTCATAGTCCACTGAAGAAAGAGACACTGTTATTTGTTTTTGTCATTTTAGTTTTTTGACTGCTCCATTTATTTTCAGTAAACTGTTAAACGTTGTGCATTATAACTGCTGTGCACAACAAACTTGATGTCAATGATGAAGATGGTTTACTACAAAGACCGTGTTGGAAACAAAGAGATGGTTTGTGATGTAAATGTCCTCATGAGTCATGTATTGATTCACATTTGAGCTTTTAAGTAACATGTTTTGCAGATAAAAACCAGGAAGAAAAATGTGTAATTTCATACCAGTCTGGGAATAATACAAAAAGATAGAAATGACTTGCTTTTGTTTTTTTAAACTTTCAAATACTTACTTTTTTCTTGTTTTATTATTTGTATTCATTCCTTGTGTTCATGCAATGATGTCTAAAGACCATGTGATGAGATCATGTTTGTGTTTGTTACTACTTATTATTACTCTCAACTTTTTTAATTTTTTTATTTTATTATTCAACATTTATTGTAAATATAAACGTTGATGTGTACTTGGAGAGTACATAAGCCTGCCTCAGTTGAAATACTGTGTATGTTCATGTTGATGACGTTTTGCTTCATGTGCAAATACTGTGGCATCCTTCACATCTTGTTGATGATGAACTTTTGATTTTCATTCTGTTAGACGGATAATGATGTGATGAACAAGTGAGAAAGAAGGAGTGTTTGAATGCTCTGATTTATATTTTTTTTTAGTTCATTGTTCTTGATGTTTGCAGCTCTTTTCATAAGGACTAGTGCAAAACAAGATGTTGATAATGTTAAAATACAATAACAGAGAAACAGATGTCTCATATGTCTTCAATAGTTTTACTGTTATAGTTTCATACAAACATTTTTATTTTATCATTTATATTTTTTACTTTTAAATGTTTTTTTAGAATATTTTTGAAAAACTCACTCACGCCGTGTGCACAAAATGATGATGTAGGCAAAGACTAGTGATGAGATCATGTTTTACTTACATTTATTTTACTACTTATTATTACTTACTCAACTATTTACTTGTTTTATTATTCAATTTTGCTTAATGCACAAAGGCCATGAGAAACAGATGTTATCTAATGTCATCACTATTCTTTCATATTTGTACTGTTATAGTTTCATGCAAGACACTTTTATCTTTTCATTTATATGTTTTACTTTTAAATATTCCATTTGTTTTATTCTTTTCAAACAATTTGCTTAAAGAACATTATGCTGTGTGCACTATGATGTTGTGGGTCTGTGTCGTACAAAGACCATGTGATTAAATCATGTTTTACTTACTATTATTATTCTTACTTTTTTTACACAACTGTTTTTTTTTTCAACATTTCTTGCAGTGCATCCTAAGTGCTTAAAGTACAAAGACCGTGAGAAACATGTACTCATTATTCTTTAATATGCTCTACTGATTTGTTTATTTGAAGTAAAGGTAGAATAAGAAATGTTGATGTACTGACATTTTGCTGTAGATTAAATATCGTCTAAACAAGCCAACAGCAGAGAATACTGTTGATCATGGTATTGATATTTTCAGATTATTAAAAGTTGATCCAGCCACAAGAAGTTGAAAAATAATCATATAAAGTTTAACATTTATATCCTTTTTTTGTTGTTACTTGTATCAGGTTGACAAACATAAAGTTGTGTGCATAATGGAAACCACCAAAAGGATGATATGTTGTCAGATCCTATGAAAAAAAAAAATGTTGAAGCAAATATAACAATAAAATGATTATGATCAAAGTCAGTTGTCAGTTTCCTTTTCTCAAGTGAAAATAATCTATCTGTTTTTTTCTGTGTTTTTCATCCAGATTTTCAGATTTAACTGAGTATTCTGCCACCACCAGAACATGCAGGAAACTAAATGTATGTTATGGTACATGCATTACAAAATAACATTTAAAAATCAGCAGTTTAATCAGGATTTAAATTACTATAATTACCACAAAATTTAAATCTGTTTCTGGTCATTTAGGAAGTATTAAATACGTTAGTTAGAAAAGGTTTTGTCTATATGTTTAAGTCTTTTAACAAACTATTTGTATGTATACATGTTTTCATGTTATATAATGGTATTCATACAATCTGAACAAGGTTACCTAAATCTAGCGGAGGGTGTGGCTCAGTGAGGTAGTGTGCTGAACTTAATGCACTGAACTTTGAATCAGGGGAATAGCAAGTTCGAGTCCCACTGCAGTCAGCATGTCGTTGTGTCCCTGTGGATTGCCCACAGTATTGAGTATGTAAGTCGCTTTGGATAAAAGCATCTAACAAGTAACATGTAATGTAGTGTGAGAATAAGTATTCTACGGTGGCCCGGAAGTGCAAGACACCACAGCATTTCAGAAAACACCACAGCATTTCAGAAAACGCCACAGCATTTCACAAAACGCCACAGCATTTCACAAAACGCCACAGCATTTCACAAAACGCCGCAGCATTTCACAAAACGCCGCAGCATTTCAGAAAACGCCACAGCATTTCAGAAAACGCCACAGCATTTCACATTGGACGGAAAGGGTATTCCTTTAGGGAGAACACTCCTTGTTTGTGATTGGACAGAGCCAGCCAGAGAAGCACTGCTGTGATTGGTTGTTTTTGCTGCCAGTCAAGAATGACGCTTCGTGATTGGTCAGCACCTGACAGCGCAACATGTCCCAACCATAGACTGTATATATAAAGACGTAGGGTCCGTGACGTCACCCATAGGATTCTGCAGAGTTGCCGAGAAGCCCTTAGTAGGCGGAGTCGGCCACTAACGGCTCGACAGTGACGTCAGAGTTCCACTCCCCGCCTGCTCCAAATAAGGGCAAAGAGGCGGAGCCGAGGCGGGACCTGCTGCCTCCGAGCTGGAAGTAACAGAGCTAGCTCAAGCTAAGAAGCTAAGCTAACATGCTCCCCATCTGCACACTGCCGTCACATTTTACGTTTCTAAGGTAAGCGGACATGAAACTATTCAGCAAAACTATAAATAATAATCTAAGTTATTGAGTTTTTAGCATAATACTTCAGAATCTTAAAATCCCTTAACGTTTGTATGCAATGTGCTAAATGCAACACTGGAATCAAGCAAATATTAATATGTTTGCATGACATTAGTTATTTATATTTTGCTATCACTTAATTATACGTTAATACATTTAAGTCAAGCTAAGGTACATATGATGACAGCTAGTTAGTGCTCTTACCTGTGAGGCCTCCTCCAAACAGCATTATAACCAGACTGTATCATTAAAACTACAAGTACCAGTTCTAGATCCTTGACTTTAGACAAACAATTCAAAAGACAAAATGTATTTAAAGACCCATCTTTATTTGAATGTGCCTCTTAACCTGAGATATTAGTGTCCAGAGAGCTGCAGAGACTTCAGGGAGAAACCTCCGTGTGATGGACGTCCTGTCTGTTGGTTTGGCCGGAGAGGACTGAGGGTCTTTCCTCTGCGAGAGGACCAGGCCTGATGGAGGAGCCCATGCTGGGCATAGCTGATACCAACTGCACAGGCCTTGTCTGTCACTTTATTTGACTAAATGTGTTTACTTATACATTTAATAGGTTTACACCTTCTGTCCATATGTGCTTTTTTATTTAAAACATGTTTGATTAACTTTTGGTTCACATTTCAATAAATTGAATTTGTATTTGCACTTCTTTTGTCCATTATTCTTACTGAAAATGTTAGATTACACATTCACATCTGACTGAAGATTGGCCCCATTTATTTGTGACGTTGCAAACTCTGCAGTACAAGGTACATGTGATGTGAAGCTCATAAAGTGAGGCAAACAGAATTAATCAGCTGATGGAGTGTAGATGTGAAATAGGTGCATTCGATCAGCTGACTGTGTTTTCACAATAAAAGTAGTTTCTTAGTGAATGTCCTGTACTGGTCTTAACATCTCATAACATCAGCTTTTAATGTTCCTCTTGGATGTCTTCTTGACCCTCAGAGAAGGAGAAAATGTTGAGTCGTGTCTTTCAGGCATGTCCTTTCCTAACAAAAATTACAGGAAACATAAAACATATTATTATTGTGTTATTTATGAAAGCGGTGTGTTTGTGTGTTTAGGGGCTGTAGATATAATTATTTTATATGTTTTGTATGTTTTTTTTATTTTCAACAGTGAGCTACAAAGACAATCAGATTATGAATGAACAGTATGAAATGCATCAACATTGAAATATTTTTATTATCAAATAATATTGAACTGTTATCAAAACGTAGTGCAACTGTAGAAGCTTGCTCTGTTGTTGCACTGAAAGAATCACTTTTACCACGTTTTTTACAGACAATATTGAGAGATAAATAGCAGTTCTCACTATGTGTTAAATAGCTTTGCCTTCAATACATTAAATTAGAAAGCTGACAGTCATATTGCTTGTTAACATCTAAATGTAACCTTTGCATGGAAAAAACCCTCAACTTAACTGATGTGTAGGTGATCTAGTATTTAGTATTGTTTAATGGAATGTATATCAGTGTATCGGACACTTTAACAAACAGATATATATGTAAAGTACCATGTGTACAAACAATATAACTTATTATCTTCTGTTGAACATGTTGGATTGTGTATTGTCCGAATCAGGGTCCTTTTTATTTTACTGTAACTTTGGAAGTTGTGTTACCAATGCTTACTATTTATTTGATACCAATTTGGTAATGCAATTAATAAAAACAACAAGGTTTGGGTTCGTTCTTCAGATGACTGTGACGTTAACGTGTAAGCTCAATAATGAACTCCAGCTCAACCAACCATATTGTAATATCTAAGTAATCATCTTGAAATATGAGTCATGACATTAATAATTGTAATATCACACATCTTATTGTGAGGTTGATTTCACATACACTACTTTGACATTAGCTTGTCTACATACTCGAGCATAGCCAATTTAAATTAACCTTAGCGATGCATAAAGTTCCTACCTACATAATAAAATATCTCTCTAAGTTACAAGGATGACCTTATTTTATCAACCTCAAACAGAAGCCGTTTGTTCTACAGTATTATCCCACTTAACACTTGTCTATTTCGTTTTAACCTTTTATATACAGTCTATGGTTTTAACTTGCAGGCTACGATTAGCATCGTTAGCACCGATGTAGCTACCACTCGCTTACACACTCATTACGCAGCTGATTAAAATCATAAACACATAAATAAAGTACTCGAATTTCACTTACCGCAAAACGGCATTCATGCACCGTCTGTTTTAACCGCAGAGCGAGTCACAATAGTCCGATATATAAGCATGAAGAACAAACAAACACGGCCGGGGTCAAGTTGTGTTCCCTGGATGAACTGAGCAGGCAGAGTCCTTGGCCCTTTCTCATGTCTTCAAATGTTCCTCCTCGACTCCCCTCCTCGACTCCTATCCTCGAGACTTAGTCCCGCCCACAGGAGATGCGAGCGGAGGAGCCGAGGAGGGGAACCGAGGAGAGAGGAGGGGAAGCAGCAGGCGGTTAGAGAAATGAGAACTCCTCTCCTCTGAGCGGTCATTTTAAAGAGACGTCCATTAATGATGACAGGAGGCACAGCAGCCCTCTGTCTGATGGACAGATGTGTTCATGACGACTTATATATTTACTTTTAATTCATTCACAGTGCGGTATAATGAGACAATAACAGGCTACAGATGCGGACATACACACAGACACACAGACACACACATATATGTATATATTTATATAAATATATACAATTTCAGAATCAAACAGAGCACTCTCATAATAACGTAACACTATCAGAGACTGGATATATCCCCCCCCCCCCTCTCTGGTCGCTACAATGAGGGAAATAAATGACGGGCCAAAAGTTGTATTTACAAGTATTACAAGTAAGCAGAGGACACCAAACCAACTGAGACCTGTCTGTCCGCTGCATCTACGCACACACTGTACCACACGCACCTACAGCTCCTAAAGCATATAATCAGGCTACAGCCGTTGTGTATTTTATTATGTGAAGCACTAAATGGTTTTAGAAAAATATCGACTTTGTTTGTAGATATCTACTAAACTAAAGCAAATAAGAGAGTAGGCCTGTTTACTGAGTGATATGATATATATTATACACACTGCTCTGCTTTCTGCACGGACCTCACAGCTGTTCTCTCTGTAAACATTGCGTCGCGATGAAAGCAGTTAAAAATAATATCCAGGGGATGCATGCAGAGCTGTCATTGGCTGAGATAAGTCCCCGTGCGTCTCGACTCTTTGAAACGTCACTGTTGCCGGAAATGCATCCACGAAGGAGCCGTGGAGGACTGTGGAGGACCCGTCAGTGTATCCTCGGTTATAGCTCCTCCAGAGAGCCTCCTCGACGCTCGATGCTCGGTCCTCGATGTGCATTTCGAGAAATGAGATGTCCTTCAACATGGCGCGCTAAAATTCATTTCCGGGTCACTACCGGAGGACCGAGGAGTCGAGGAGTCGAGGATGGGACATTTGATGACATGAGAAAGGGCCCTTGTAGCTTCACGGAGACGGAGCAGCTAGCAGAGAGACAAGAAGCTAACAGCAGCAGTCACTTGACAGAGCTGTCACTCAATGTGACCACGCCCTAATTTATGCAAAAACTTTAAGACCTAATATAAATAAAAGGGTCATGTTAGAAAACAATTCACTCACAGATTCATAATCATGAAGGTGGAATCTAACTATATCTATAATAATATTTATTGGATCCATGGGTAGAAACATGTTTTTTTAGGCTGTGAAATTGGGCATTTTAACATGGGGGTCTATGGAAATTGCTCCTTTCTGCAGTCAGCGCCTATCGGCCAATATATGAACTGCAGTTTGTGGCACTTCCGTATTGGCGTCCCCGCTCTTCCCCAGAGTTTGCCGCTTGGTCCCAACACATCAACCGTTAGCTGTTACACACTCAGAGCTCACAGCTCCTCATATCTGTTCAGAAACTGGACAAAAGTTAAACAAGTACAAACCACAGACTGTCTATGTCATGGTGAATACAGTCGCTGCTTTATTTATGTCTGTATGACGTTGTTGTGAGTGTGGACGGAGCAGCTACAGGTTAGTTTAGCCTGATGGATCCGATTCCATTCAGAAAACACGCATTTTAAAAGCTTTTCGCCTGCCGTCTTGTCTGCAGACTTGTCAAAGCATTAATTCATGGTTTTTACTAACCGGTATCAGTATGTAGTTACTTCGGCATCACTTTGAAACGTGTATTACAATTAAATCACGGTCAATATTGTAACGGACTGGTTATAATGTTGATGTTTGATGTGTTTGTTGTTCAGAGTTTGTTTGCATTTTACAGAGTGTCAGTGAACGTGCCACTGTTTTGATGGACGGTTCTTGTGACCTGTAGCTGTGGGTTTGGGTGGGAGAGTGTTGTCTGGTTGGTTGGGGCTGGAAGAGGGAGGTTCCGGGAGGGGGAGACGCGGGAAGCGAGAGAGGAGTTATGCTGCGTTCACACCGGACGCGATGCGAATATTCGCTTCGCTCTAATCGCTCCTATCCCATCGCTCTAAACGCTGGAGGTTCACCGCGGCTGCCAGCTGTGTTTACTCGCATCATTCAAACAAGACGCGCTGGCTCGGGAGCTACAACTACAACAAATGAACATATTTTACCGTGATTAAATTGTAATACACGTTTCTAAATGATGCCGAAGTAACAACATACTGATACCGGTTAGTAACAACCATGAATTAATGCTTTGACAAGTCTGCAGACAAGACGGCAGGCAAAACACCTTTTAAAATGCTTGTTTTCTGAATGAAGATCGGGTCAACCAGGCTAAGCTAACGTTGTATATGCTCATTCCACACTCATAACAACGGCCTACAGACATAAATAAACCAGCGACTGTATTCACCATGACACAGACAGTCTGTGGTTTGTACTTGTTTAACTTTTGTCCAGTTTCTGAACGGATATGAGGAGCTGTGAGCTCTGTGTGCTAACTGCTAACAGCTAACGGCTGATGTTGTGTGGTTGAACGTCAGTGACGGCGGCTGAGATCCTCACCGCTGATTGGCTTCCGCGAGAACGCGTCATGTGAATTTGACGCTCGAGTTGAAAAAATTGAACTCTCGCGTTTAACGCGGCACCGTTCAATCGCCTCAATCGTGTGATTCGCGCCGCGTCCACCGCTTCATGCGCGCCGTCGGAGCGAATTCGCGTCTGTCCACGTCTCTGCATTGACTTTACATGTAATCGCGCCGCCCCCAAACGTCGCATCGCGTCCGGTGTGAACACAGCATTAGGGGAATATGTGACGGAGAGTGAGGATATACGACAGAGTTAGTGGATTGTTTGGCGTGGTTATGGCCAACAGTAACCTGTGATCTGAATAATAAACTCCCGGATAAAGGACAAACCAAGCCTCGCTGTGTTCCTGTAGCGAGACGCTACAATATGTTCATTTTGTTGTAGTTGGTATCTCCCATAGAATTTACATGGAGATACGCCCCGCCCCCTCTCCAGCGCGTCTTGTTTGAATGACAGGAGCAAACACAGCTGACAGCCGCGGTGAAACTCGAGCGATTAGAGCGATGCGAATATTGGGTAGTCTATAGCATTTACATGGAGATAAGCCCTTAAAAACCATGAATTAATAAAGCATTAAATCATAGTTTTTTCGCATTGCTCTAATCGCTCGAGTTTCACCGCAGCTGTCAGTGTTTACTCCTGTCATTCAAACAAGACGTGCTGGAGAGGGGGCGGATCGATCAGGCTAAACTAACCTGTAGCTGCTCCGTCCACACTCACAACAGCGTCATACAGACATAAATAAAGCAGCGACTGTATTCACCATGACATAGACAGTCTGTGGTTTGTACTTTTTTAACTTTTGTCCAGTTTCTGAACAGATATGAGGAGCTGTGAGCTCTGAGTGTGTGCTAACAGGTAACGGTTGATGTGTTGGGACATGTTGCGCTGTCGGGTGCTGACCAATCACGAAGCGTCATTTCTTGACTGGCAGCAAAAACAACCAATCACAGCAGTGCTTCTATGGCTGGCTCTGTCCAATCACAAACAAGAAGTGTTCTCCCTAAAGGAATACCCTTTCCGTCCAATGTGAAATGCTGTGGTGTTTTGTGAAATGCTGTGGCGTTTTGTGAAATGCTGTGGCGTTTTGTGAAATGCTGTGGCGTTTTCTGAAATGCTGTGGCGTTTTGTGAAATGCTGTGGCGTTTTGTGAAATGCTGTGGCGTTTTCTGAAATGCTGCGGCGTTTTGTGAAATGCTGTGGCGTTTTGTGAAATGCTGCGGCGTTTTGTGAAATGCTGTGGCGTTTTGTGAAATGCTGCGGCGTTTTGTGAAATGCTGTGGCGTTTTGTGAAATGCTGCGGCGTTTTGTGAAATGCTGCGGCGTTTTGTGAAATGCTGTGGCGTTTTGTGAAATGCTGCGGCGTTTTGTGAAATGCTGTGGCGTTTTGTGAAATGCTGTGGCGTTTTGTGAAATGCTGCGGCGTTTGTGAAATGCTGTGGCGTTTTCTGAAATGCTGTAGTGTTTTCTGAAATGCTGCGGCGTTTTGTGAAATGCTGTGGCGTTTTGTGAAATGCTGTAGTGTTTTCTGAAATGCTGTTGTGTTTTCTGAAATGCTGTGGTGTTTTCTGAAATGCTGTGGTGTCTTGCACTTCCGGGCCACCGTAGTATTCAGATCCTTAACTACACTGTAAAAAAAAATGTTTTTTTACAGTTTTTCCCCAAAAAAAATTACAGTTTTTTATTGTATTTCATAATTACAGAAAATCATATTCAATTTACAAGAATAAACGGTTTATTGAAATGTGTCATGTATTTTAACAAAAAAAAACTGTAGAAATGGAATACATTATTTATCTGTTTTTTAGCAGTTTTTAAATGCGAATTTAACAAAACTAACCGTAAAAATAAATGATTTTCTGTTGGCAAAATTAGCTGCATTTTCTGTAATTTTACTAAAAAATACTTTTGTTATGGCTATATATAACTGTCAAATACATGTTAATACTCATTTAAAAAATGTATAATTGCAAGAAAATATATGAGTAAAGAAAGAAATATTTAGTAATTTTGCTTAATTTAACCACTACTTTACATTGATAAACTGAAAAAACACAGGTATTGACTATCCTATTATAGTAAAAAAAAACTACATTTTAACACATTTTGACTTTCACTTTATTGCTACATTTGTATTAATTTGAAGATTTAATTGTTAAATATGTGAATTTCATGTTATAAAAACTGTGTAAAACCATAGAGTTAAAAAAAAACTTGACTGTTAGCATGTTGGGTGCGAATTCCTACCAGAGCACAATTCAGATATAAAATGATACTATAACCCACCAGTAACAGCCTGTGGGTTATATAGGAGACATTTGGCTATGCCATGATACATCTATAAACTAGCTCATAGCTGTCAGCATTCACTGCAGGCAAACCTAATGTGACCATTCACTTATGATTTCTAAGTAGAAGAAGAAGAAGAAGAAGAAGAAGAAGATATCATGTATTCATCACTCAGAGGGAAATGTCTTCCCCCACTCTGTTGTGTTTAAACACATTACACACACAGGGAGGATATACTGTACATGCACAAACACACAGAGCATATACATGCACAAACACAACCACATGCGGATAGGAGAGGGGATCGCAGAGAGGCTGCCAGATAGCCGGCGCCAGGGAGCAGTTTTGGTGTTCGGTGCGTTCACAGCCCAAGTAACATTGACCTGCTGATCTCTTTCAACACAAGAAAAAGCTGTGCCAATTTCTGACATCATTTAGCTTTTCAGATGATCAGAGACGCGAAGCTACCGCAAAGTCACTTGTGCAGCTAACGGTGATTGGCAGACAGTATGCAAAAAACATATTGAGTTTCACTGTAAGCGAAAAATGAAAGGATCTAGAAGTTAAATAACATTAGCATCTTCCCCTAGGCCTTATCACACTAGCATAAGCCCATAACATTGAACATGCTAGCAAGCACTTACAGCCAGCCTACTCTGAATATCAAAACCTTGTTAGCAGTTAGTGCTACCACTATGCTAAATTGGTATTAGCATTGCGATTACAGTAAAGCAACTCTACTAACAAACAACCAACTGTTGTGCGTTCACAACCCAAGTAACATTGACCTGCTGATCTGTTTCAACACAAGAAAAAGCTGTGTACATTTCTGACATCATTTAGCTTTTCAGATCATCAGAGACGTGAAGCTACCGCAAAGTGCCTTGTGCAGCTAACACAGAGTGCATTCTCGTAGCGATTGCTACAACTGCACCATGTTTGTTAGGAAAGTAGCTTTTAGAAATGTATCAATGTTCTAAAATGTGTGACTCAATATTTATGCACAGTATGCAAAAAACATATTGAGTTTCACTCTAAGTAAAAAATGAAAGGATCTAGAAGTTAAATAACATTAGCATCTTCCCCTAGGCCTTATCACACTAGCATGTACAATTTAGCCCATAACATTGAACATGCACTAACAGCCAGACTCTGAATATCAAAACCGTGTTAGCAGTTAGTGCTACCACTATGCTAAATTGGTATTAGCATTGCAATTACAGTAAAACGAACAATGTTGTCCTTTTAGACGTCTAATAATATCCAACTATTCAATGCATCACATTGAAAGAATAGGCCTTCACCAAAGCATGTTGACAAAGCTAGTAGCTACAGCGAAATACATTTACAATCCAAGTCAATTAACTTAAATATGTATTGTGATAATGTCCCACACAGCTAGTTGGTTACAACAATCTACAGTGATGTCACAGGGATTTCAGGCAGCAGGTAGTTGAAGGTTAAGTACATAAATTCACTTGTTAATCCATTTGCTATGGCTACAACTGCCTCGTGGAACAACAAAGATTTATTTTCTGTTTGTTTAATATAGGAATGCATCTTTGTCTATCACACTTTGCTTCTGTAGATCTCCCATCTGACTTTATTGTGAGCTTGTGTTTTCAAAAAGTAAATTGAGCATGTTTTATGAGACTGAACAGTCTCATGGGGTATTGGACTCTCTTAAAACCCAGGTAGGTGCAGAATAGGTTTCTCAAAAATAAAGCAAACAGGAAGGCAGTACTATGCATGACTAAAAATGATATGTACACGTTGATTAATACCTACTTAACTTGTACTTGGGACAGGACTGCAAAGTACAGATGGGATATTCCTGTGCACCAACATTAGTTATCAGTGTTCTCTATTCTCAATTTAAAAGAATAAACTGACAATAAAGAAGTCTTATAACATATTTTGCTTGTGTCTTTGGAAGGCCTTCAGTGTTTGTTTTATTATTTATCAACTAGTTACATTGTCATTTTGTAAATTAAGAAAATAAAATCCAAAGAATTAAGCATTATAATTGCAATGTAAATAGTTTGCACCCCATTTTTTTACTTTTAAATTAATCTTTATGGTGTGGCGTTACCAATTCTTAAAATAATACAAGGATTGGATGTTCATCAAAGGATTTTCAGGGCAATCGATTTGCAGCCAATCAGAGACGAGACTTCTGCTGCACTTACCCATCATGCTTTGAGGCACTGATACTACAGAGACCACTCAGTTAGCACGCAGGAGGTGAAGAGCACTGCACATGGCGCGCCCAGAGGAGAGGAATCAGCACTTTCAGAGGTAACGGTAAAAACTATTTATCAACGGATTCAAAACACTCAAGACTTAAAACATTGCAAACGTCAAAGTCCTAGCTATGGTATACATTTTGTTTAACGACCGAATACAAAGTAATGTTAGCTAACGTTACCATAGCTGGGTAGCAGCTCGCTAGCTACGGTAGCAGCTAGCTACCATGCTTTGAAATTGAGCTGTTCTATGCCGTCATTATGCAGGGTGTTCATTTTTAATGGTGCTCGAGTGGCTGAGCTGATGTGCAGTGAATGTTTCAGAGTTACTTTTTCGCAATATTATTTAATAAATAGTTTAGCTAGCTGACTAGCATACATTGTCACTAACTCCTAATGTTAGCTCAATCCTTAGTTTTATAATCGATTTTTTGTGGGCATAATGTTACACACAATGCACATTATCCATATCTTTTAAATCCTATGTTAAGGCTATAATCAGAGGTGGGAGAAGTTCTCTGATCTTGTACTTGAATAAGAGTTGAAGTACTCCGGTCTTATACTTGAAGTGCGCAGAGTTCCCGTTAGAATATTTTTTTGCCGGTCAACATGTCCGTTAAAGTTTAAATCTTCCGGACAAAATGAGAAAAGTGCCGGTCAAAGGTCTTATTTATTGAGCTTTTAAACAAATTGATATGATTCGATATTAAACAAACTAATTCTAGTAGATTAACTATTCAACCGGAGAGATTTCGATTTGCCGGTCTTCAGCATATTTTACCGGTCATAACGGGAACTCTGAGTGGTATTACTGTACTTAAAGCTGCTGCTGTGTTATTTAAGTTATTTTTGCTTAAGCATGTGCAAACTTGTGTCTCTTTTTTTCCCTCAGCTGTTACTGTAGCTGCAGTACCAGTAATTGCAACCTACCAAGAATAAACAGCAGCCAGAGATCCTCAAGTAAGATTTCTTGCCATATTACAAGTGTTATAAATTCTCAATGTCCTATATGGTATTGCTATGCAAACAGTGAAAGGATATGGAAATCATCAAGAGGTGGCTAAAATATGTTTTTCTGCTGACCCTGTCCAGAGCAGTACATTGCTTTGCTTCCAGGTGGTTGCTCCTGTCTGCATCTCCAAGCTCGGGGCATCCCGGCCATCAGTGGCGGACTGGCCATCGGGACGTTCGGGACGAATCCCGATGGGCCGGTCGGGCCACTCGGCCCACTTCGGTACCGGCAGGGGCGGACTGACCATCTGTAGAATCACCGAACGGCCGGGTCGGTTTGCTGTTTTTAAACGGCATCATTGAAGTTAAGCTGACAGGCGACAGAGGTCCACCGTTTCCCAGTCCGCCCCTGCCGGCCATCATCTACTCTAGGTAATACACTGACTATGGATAAGTACCTTTATAAAACCCCACTTTAAACACCCAAACTATCCCTTTATGATGTGACATTTTCTACACTGTTAACATTAGGAAACACTTAAGAAAGAAAAGAAAGCTGCAGGAGCTGATCATTCCTAAAATACAATTGGCCATGTGATCACCAGTAAAAAAACAAAACAATCTGCACTAAATCTTTTTTGGATTTATAAATGTTTTGTGACTTTTTCCTGTTGTGTACCTTAAGGGAGTTCTCCCCTGACAGCTGGACAGTACATGATAGCAGAGGACCATCGTCAGTGACAGTGTCCTGAATGTTGTCGACGCCCTGATGCTGATGTTTGCAGCATATTACTGCCTCAACATCAGTTATCGCTCAGAACTGGGAGCTACCCTGGAGTTCTTGCAGAGGTAAGACTTGAATTGTAATTATTAAGTAATTCCATCTTAAACCACAGAGTAGAGGATTGTGCACATTTCTGACACACGATAAGTGCTCCTGACAAACAAGATAATCGAGATAAAAAGATTATTGTGCTGCATTCTGTTTCGCATTATGCTCTCGTTTTGTCTTGGGTTGTAAATTCAGCGTACCCCTTTCCTTTGCAGTGGTGTGCTTTGGCTCCTCCCTAAAAGCTCAAACTCACTCTTAGCCAATCGGTGGTATGTTTACTTCAGCTCAATGAAAATGACGGAAAGAGGGCCCTTTGTGGACAACAAAAAAAACCTGGTATTATTGCAGTGAACAAACACATTAGAACTTCTTTCGGTTAACTACGATGCTTTTACACCGCTCACTCTGCTACTGACACGCACCTCATCTGCCCCAGTTACACACAAACCTCTCAAGATGGGACTCGTAGCTACCCAAATTCTTCAAGTGACCGCTTGCTCCTGTTTACAGACCTGCTGCGATACTGTCCAGTGTGATAGTGATGCCAAGTGACGACTTTATATAACAAAATCTATTCAAACCAATGCTTTAAATGCACAGATATGATCATAGCAGTTAATGAAAAGTACATTTAAGAGTAGCATTGCCCTTTGACTTCAAGCTGTATAACTGTAAAGACAATTAATGGCTGTATCATCCACAGAATGTGTAATTAAACACTAAATGTAAGTGTACTTCTGTCTTAACAGGTGCCTATTCAAGATCAATCCGGACAATGGGACTAGAGTGGAGAGGAAGGAATACAAACAAAAACAGCACTCGATAAAGATAAAGGTGCATTCATTAATTACAAACGTCGCTGACTTTGAATGGAGAGAGTTGAAACACACACAGTCATGTACACACGCACGCACATAACTGGTAGATTTCTTTAGTGTTTATAATCGTTATCTTTTGAACAAAATGTTGGCTATTGTTAAATGTTGAAATGTTTCATTGCCGGTCTATTCTGCTTTATTATTACTTAAAATTAGGGCTGTCAATTTAACGCGTTAATAACGCGTTAACGAAAAAAAAAAATTAACGCCACTAATTATTTAACGCGATTAACGCATGTGTATTTTTGTCCTCGGCCGCCGTAGTTTCAGAGCGCATCAAGTTTAAAATACCATCTACAAGCTGATGCTGACAGCCCCGCTCCTACCGCCCGCTTGTGGCAGACCACACTTCCACGCTCACTGGCAGGCCCGGACTGGCCATCGGGAGGACCGGGAGGAGTGTGTATGTGTGGCGCGACTCGCGCGAGCGAGGCACACCTTACGTGTTGTTGTTGTTAGCATCTGGTGCTAGCTAGCTGCGCTAACGGATATAAGGAGCTGTTTCAATGACATTTCGCCGACAACTGCGCCGAGCACTTGACTTTATGCAGGTAGCCAGACAGTGGGACATTGTACGAAAAGTCAGCACACTCAGCACGGATAGTACGCGCAACATGATTGCAGCATCCAGGCAGCTCCCGTTGGAGCATATATGCCTTGAGCTGCACATAGCTCCACACACCACACACACACACACACCACACACACACACACACACACACACACACACACACACACACACACACACACACACACACACACACACACACACACACACACACACACACACACACACCACACACACACACACACACACACACACACACACACACACAGTATTATTGTATGAGAGAGGTTCCAGGTTGAATTGAAGCGAATATTTGTAATGTCAGGTTGTTGTGTTTAATATTCATGAGAATCTTTGTCATTGTTCAAATGATAATAAACAAACATATAAAGCATATTTGTCAACTTATATGTTGATAAGAGTATTAAAAACTTGAAAGATATCCCTCTAAGGTACATTTAGAACAGATAAAAAATGCGATTAATTTGCGATTAATCGCGATTAACTATGGACAATCATGCGATTAATCGCGATTAAATATTTTAATCGACTGACAGCCCTACTTAAAATATATTTTAATTATTGTTTTTATTTTTGTAATGTATATTATTTTCAATAATATATTGTATATATATATATATTTGTGATTTTTTTTCTACAAAGAATCGGACAGTTAATGTAAACTTGGGCTTTTGCAAAGTAAAATGACATGTTTACTTTGTGTTTTACATGTAAATGGTCTTAGATTTCATGAAGTTTGCTGACGACACGACCGTCATCGGCCTGATCACGGACGGCGACGAGACGGCGTACAGAGAGGAGGTCGAAAACCTGACATCTTGGTGCCAGGATAATAACCTCCATCTCAACGTCAGCAAAACAAAGGAGCTGATTGTGGACTACAGGAAGCAGCAGAGAGAGGGACACGCCCCCATTGCCATCAATGGGACTACGGTGGAGAGAGTCAGCAGCTTCAGGTTCCTTGGGGTCCACATCACTGAGGGACCTGACATGGACTCATCACTGAAGACCTGACTCATCACTGAGGACCTGACATGGACTCATCACTGAAGACTGACTCATCACTAAGGACCTGACATGGACTCATCACTGAGGACCTGACTCATCACTGAGGACCTGACATGGACTCATCACACTAACACCATAACCAAAACAGCGGCTCTTTAAAAACAAAATTGTATTAGTCAATGTATTGAACATGTTAGAAACAAAACAAACAATAACAAAGATTGGCAAAATAAAAAAACGTTCAAGGCATAAAAAAAAATGTATTCTCAAAGTTTCTATCATGTTCAAAAGGGGCAAGAAGAAGCTTAAAAACGTTTCTGGTCGTTTTAATGCCATTGAAGACCACTTTGGAGAGACTACAGAGCCAAGGTAAAAATGTTAGCATTTTTAGCTACCGAGCGTCACCTGTTTTGATGTCCGTTTTTGCTTAAACGTCGCAAATTCGTATAATTCAGTGATAATGTGGGTACCCATCGATTCTGTGTCACCTCACGATGTGAAACGATGTCATGGATGTAGAGAAGAGATACATAATAAGGTTTTGTGAGTGATTTTCGGTGCAGTAAGGTGTTAGCATTTTTCACTCGTTGCTAATTCAGAGGCTCAGTGTTAGCATTGTGGGTTTTCTTTGAAAAATAAATAAAAATGATCAGTTAGATGAGTTTCTTCCCGTTACATGGATATAAAACATTCATAGTTTATTAAATGAACATGCTCTCAGACACTGTTTCTTGCAAGATGTTGCGGCAGTGCCCCGGTACCTGGGTCTCTCGGGCTTAACAGGTTAAAGAACTCATTATACCCTACTGTCCTACTAGGGCATTCCGTTCCAAGAATGCAGGGTTGGTTGTTTCTAGAGTCTCTAAAAGTACAATGGGAGCCAGAGCCTTTTCTTATCAAGCTCCACATTTGTGGAATCAGCTTCCAGTTTGTGTTCGGGCGTCAGACACCCTATCTGTTTTTAAGAGTGCGCTTAAAGGTGGGGTAGGTAAGTTTGAGAAACCGGCTCGAAATCGCTAGAATTTGAAAATACACAACCGGAGAAAATCTGCCACTTCCTTATAGAAGAGCCCCTCCTCCAACACACACAAACGCGCACATGACCAATGAGGGCACGAGATAAGTTTGTGCACAGATGGAAGGCTGACAGGCAGGTAGGCCATCCAGTTATTTTAGCCGGGCCGGCTAAAATGATTGGTCGTACTTTTTACAGTACTACGGCTTCCACAGATGACATTTTTGTATGGATTTTTTGTCAAAGCACTTAAGAAATTCATTGCTATCGGGATGTTAAGAGCATTCCATGGAATATAACAAAAGTGTATCTCGAGCCGGTTTCTCAAACTTACCTACCCCACCTTTAAGACCTTCCTTTTGATAAAGCTTATAGTTAGGGCTGATTAGATTCAGCCCCTAGTTTTGCTGCTATTTTTTTTTTTTTTTTTTTTTTTATGACTTTAACTGAACTGCTGTCTATAGTGTGTATTGACTTTGACCGTCTAGTCATTGTTGGTGATTTTAACATCCATGTTGACAACCCCCAGGACAGAGGGGCTAAAGAACTGTTTTGTGTTCTTGATAACTATGGACTGACTCAGCATGTGGCGGAGCCCACGCACAATAAGGGGCACACTCTGGACTTAATTATCTCAAAGGGTCTGAATATCTCAAAGGTTGTGGTGACTGATGTTGCACTCTCTGATCATTCCTGTGTTTTCTTTGAGAGCTCTATTTCTGTTCACAAAAATGTTCAGAAAGAGGTAACCACAAAGCGATATTTAACTGAAAATACTAGGGAAATGTTTACTCATAATTTTTCATCCACACTTGCCCCTGCTAACATCTCAGTAAATGAGCTAGTAGATCATTTTAATTCAAAAATTAAAAATGTTATAGATACCATTGCTCCAACTAAGGTAAAGGAAGTGATTGGCAAGAAAATATCTCCATGGAGAAAGGCCATGACCGTGAGAACAGAAAAAAGAGAGTGTCGAAAAGCTGAACGTAGGTGGCGAAAAACAAATCTCCAGGTTCACTTTGAAATCTATAAAGAGAGACTTGGCCTTTATAATTTGGAATTGAAAAACGCACGACAGTCTTTCTTCTCTGACATCATTACCAAAAACAAAAACAACGCACGTGCCTTGTTTGCTACCGTCGACAGACTAACTAACCCCCCAGTGTCAGTAGCCTCTGAATTTCTATCCACCAGGGCGTGCAATGATTTTGCCTCCTTCTTCACTGACAAAATTCAGAAAATTAGACAAGCAGTCAGTGCCTCTGCATCAGGTACAGCAAATGTGTTGTCCCTATGTCCACCTAATATCAATTCAAACACCATGACACAATTCCATCAGATTAATGGTAAAAACTTAGAGGACATTATTCAACTTCTGAAATCCTCCTCCTGCTGCCTTGATATTATTCCAACAGGATTTTTCAAAGATGTTTTTCCTTGCATGGCCTCAGATCTACTTCATATAGTAAACACATCTCTTCACTCAGGTATTTTTCCAGAGGCCCTGAAAACTGCAGTCATTAAACCGCTCTTAAAAAAGAATAATCTAGATGCTCAGTAATGAACAATTACAGGCCAATATCAAACCTGCCATTTCTAGGTAAAATCATTGAAAAAGTTGTATTTCAACAGTTGAGTAACTTCTTGCATTTAAATAACTGTTTGGATGTGTTCCAGTCAGGATTTCGTCCAAACCACAGCACTGAGACTGCTCTTGTAAAGGTCTTCAATGACATCCACTTAAACACAGACAGTGGCAGAACTTCAGTGTTAGTATTATTAGATCTCAGTGCTGCGTTTGACACTGTTGACCACAACATATTACTAGACCGACTAGAAAACTGGGTGGGACTTTCGGCAACAGTTCTAAATTGGTTTGAGTCCTACTTAAAGGACAGAAAAAACTTTGTTTCTATAGGTAAATACACATCTGAGTTGACAAATATGACATGTGGGGTACCTCAAGGCTCCATCTTGGGGCCTCTTCTCTTTAACATCTACATGCTACCACTGGCTCAGATAATGAAAAACAACAAAATAAGTTACCATAGCTATGCGGATGACACACAAATTTACGTAACAATTTCACCAGGAGATTATGCTCCAATTCAAACACTGAGTAAGTGCATTGAACAAATCAATGACTGGATGTGTCAGAACTTTCTCCAATTAAACAAAGATAAAACTGAGGTAATGGTTTTTGGAGCCAAGGCAGAACGTATAAAAGTTAGCGCTGAGCTTCAGTCTGCAATGTTCAAAACAACAGATAAAGCCAGAAATCTAGGTGTAGTCATGGACTCTGACCTGAGTTTCAACAGTCACATTAAAACAGTTACTAAATCAGCCTACTATCACCTAAAGAACATATCTAGGATTAAACTAATGTCACAGCAGGATTTGGAAAAACTTGTCCATGCTTTTATCTTCAGTAGACTCGACTACTGCAATGGTGTCTTTACAGGCTCACTAAAAAATCTATTAGAAAGCTGCAGCTAATTCAGAACGCCGCTGCTCGAGTCCTCACTAACACTAAGAAAGTGGATCACATCACTCCTGTTCTGAAGTCCTTACACTGGCTTCCTGTGTGTCAAAGAATAGATTTCAAAATATTGTTGCTGGTTTATAAAGCTTTGAATGGTTTAGGCCCAAAATACATGTCTGACCTACTGCTAAATTATGAACCATCCAGAACTCTCAGGTCTTCAGGGACTGGTCAGCTTTCTGTCCCCAGAGTCAGAACTAAACATGGAGAAGCAGCATTCAGTTATTATGCTCCAAATATCTGGAACAAACTCCCAGAAACCTGCAGGTCCGCTGCAACTCTTACTACTTTTAAATCCAGGCTGAAGACTTTTCTTTTTGCCGCTGCTTTTAATTGAACTATTCACATCTTAAACTGCACTGTAACTTTTATCCATGTATTTTTTCTTTTAATGTTTATTTTATTATCTTTTTTTTTAATGACTGATTTTAAATGCCATTTTTAATGTCTTCCATTTTTGTAAAGCACTTTGAATTGCCTTGTGTTGAAAGGTGCTATATAAATAAACTTGCCTTGCCTTGCTTGCTATAGGCTTAGTTTGTCGGGGACACCTTACTTCTTCCTTCTCTCTGTCTGTACCTGTGTACTCTCATGTTCCGAATAACCCAGCTTCCCCAAATGTCTTTTTGTGTCTATATATGCCGGGATCCGGAGTCATGGCTGATCGTGTTGCTGTGGTCCTGAGTCCTGGATCGTGAGCCCTGGATCTTGAGTCGTGGCTGTGCCTGCTGCTGTGGTCCAAATGTATTATCTTTTCAATTTACACACGGCATCTATTGCACATCTGTCCGTCCTGGGAGAGGGATCCCTCCTCTGTTGCTCTCCCTGAGGTTTCTCCCATTTCCCCCTTTAAACTGTGGGTTTTCTCCGAAAGTTTTTCCTTGTACGATGTGAGGGTCTAAGGACAGAGGGTGTCGTATTGTCATACTGATATTCTGAACAAACTGTGAAGTCCACTGAGACAAATGTAACATTTGTGATATTGGGCTATATAAATAAACATTGATTGATTGATTGATTGATAGTTTCTACAGTAAACTGTGCAACAGTACAGTAGGCCCACACAAACTGCATATTTGATTCATAACTGATTTTGAGTGATTAGGTCACATGACCTGGAAGGTATGAAGAAATAAGCACATTTTTCCATCAAAATATGAATATACAAATATTTAGAGGGTGAAAATGCAATAAAAGGTGGGTGTGTCCTATGCAGCAAGTGTGGTTATTTGATCCATAGCTGATTTTGAGTGATTCAGTCACATGACCTGGAAGGTATTGAAGCAATATGCTCATTTCCCCATAAAAATATTATATAAAAATTTTTAAGTATTTAAATGCAATAAAACGAGGTGTGTCCTATGCAGCAAGTGTGGTTATTTGATCCATAGCTGATTTTGAGTGATTCGGTCACATGACCTGGAAGGTATTGAAGAAATAAGCTAATCTTTCCATCAAAATATTAATATACAAATATTTAGAGGGTGAAAATGCAATAAAAAGAGGTGTGTCCTATGCAGCAAGTTTAGTTATTTTATCCAGCACTGATTTTGAGTCATTAGGTCATGATCTAGAAGTTATTGGAAGAATATACAAATGTTTCCATCAAAATATTAATAAAACGTATTTAAAGTATTAAAATGCAATAACAAGAGGTGTGTTCAACAAATGTATGCTCTAAGAGTGGATTTGCTTCTGTGATAATTCGTGATCTTCTCGCTCCCAGGAAAGAAACTTAAAATAACGAGACTAATGGAGTCTCTGAAAAGGTTCAAATGGGTAGTTTAATTAAGTAACGTGGTAAAAGAACAAGCATGGGTAAAGGAGAGACAAAGCCGGCGTTGTCTTCAGGGTGGGCTGCAGCGAAGGGAAGAGGGCGAGCGGTCCTCTGTCCTCTGTTTTATCCATCTCTCGTCGTCTCCGCTGAGCAAAAAGTGGGTATTCCCTTCTCATTTGTCGTTCGATATCGCGAGAGCACAGATGATTTCGACATTGATATTCTCTGCCTACTTCCTTAAGCATTTTCTCCTCATTATCTCTGTCATGACTTTCTATTTAATACCTTATAAACAGCTGTAATACTTAGTTTAGAAGTCCTAGTGGTTCCGCTTCGGCACCGTTCTATTTTACGGAAATTCCCTCTGACGTCATAGCTTCTCACGTATCTGTAAACACTACTATCAACTAGACCTTCATTTAATATTCAGCAGTAATAATATCTTAACGTCTATCGATGTAGTTTTAAAGTCCGTACGTTTGTGTGTAACACTCCAAGTCATTTTCACTTTACATTCAGAAAACGCAACATTAGTCACAAGCTAACCGGATAAAGGATTTTCAGAATAAAAGCTTGGCATTGATTGAGAACTTCCGGGCTTTTCCACAATAAAAAGCTTTAAACTGACGATATGTTTTAGACTGAATTATGCTGTTTAACATTGATTTTAATTTCTAACACTTCACATTCACTCGATCGGGAAGCTGTCGATTTATTAAAAATAACATTTTACTTGTGTAATTGAAAAGTCATTTGTTGATGGTCCCTAAGTGAAAGCCTCGTTTCACGGAGAAGATCTCCCCGTTAAACTGACGCTGCTGGTGGGTCCGGGAAACTGACGGTGCTGGCGGTCCGCGAATGTCTGTCGAATAATATCCAACCTAAAACTAAATTCACCGCGGTGTGTGTGTGTGTGTGTGTTGTGTGTGTGTGTGTGTGTGGTGTGTGTGTGTGTGTGTGTGTTGTGTGTGTGTGTGTGTGTGTGTGTGTGTGTGTGTGTGTCCGGCGTGACTTCTGGGAAGTGGATTGATTATGAGAAGGCGGGCTGGGGCACGTGGGTCTCCACATCATGTGCGCGTGCAGCACTTAATTTCTGTTTCACTTCTAGTAGGCTACAAACAGCAGAACAAAGAGAGCCCCAGTCCGCTGCAGCATGAAGCCCTAATGTTACACACAATGCACATTATCCATATCTTTTAAATCCTATGTTAAGGCTATAATCAGAGGTGGGAGAAGTTCTCTGATCTTGTACTTGAATATAGAAGTACTCAGGTCTTATACTTGAAGTGGCAGAGTTCCCGTTAGAATATTTTTTTGCCGGTCAACATGTCCGTTAAAGTTTAAATCTTCCGGACAAAATGAGAAAAGTGCCGGTCAAAGGTCTTCTTATTTATTGAGCTTTTAAACAAATTGATATGATTCGATATTAAACAAACTAATTCTAGTAGATTAACTACATTATTCAAAAGTGTACAGTAATTTATAACACGGGAATAATAAACGGAGCGCTCTCTCTCCCTCTCCTGACAGCCCGTCAGTATCATGCAGCTCGCGGATCCAGTAATGAGCAACCCAGTAAAACTAAACATATCTATAACTAGTTTAGGTAGTTTGAGAGGTAATTAAAATAGCTACGTGATATTCTAACCTGAAGTGTGTGTTTTGTTCCGCTCACCGCTGCAGATGATCATGCAGAGCTGGGTGTCGACTCGTCAGCAGCAGCTGATCTCTTGCTCCGGTCAGATTAGACTTCACTCGCGTTTATGTCCATATCGATCAGATCTAGCTAGTTCTAGCTAATGATATGACTACCTGCTTATTAAAAGACACCTAAACAATAAGCGTCGCTATGCAACCGGGTGAGGCCGCAAAGTATAGCGCAGCATTATGCATTTGTTTACATGCCCACCGGAACCCCGAGACATTACCAACAGATCAACGCACAATCAACCCATACAGGACATCTCTTTCTCCACATTAAATGTTAGACATTAGAATTGACTATTCTTGTCTGTCACATACTATTCTTGTCTGTCACATAAGTGGCGCAACTGATGCGGTATTGTGCTAAAGGGAAATTATTTTGACCGGAGAGATTTCGATTTGCCGGTCTTCAGCATATTTTACCGGTCATAACGGGAACTCTGAGTGGTATTACTGTACTTAAAGCTGCTGCTGTGTTATTTAAGTTATTTTTGCTTAAGCATGTGCAAACTTGTGTCTCTTTTTTTCCCTCAGCTGTTACTGTAGCTGCAGTACCAGTAATTGCAACCTACCAAGAATAAACAGCAGCCAGAGATCCTCAAGTAAGATTTCTTGCCATATTACAAGTGTTATAAATTCTCAATGTCCTATATGGTATTGCTATGCAAACAGTGAAAGGATATGGAAATCATCAAGAGGTGGCTAAAATATGTTTTTCTGCTGACCCTGTCCAGAGCAGTACATTGCTTTGCTTCCAGGTGGTTGCTCCTGTCTGCATCTCCAAGCTCGGGGCATCCCGGCCATCAGTGGCGGACTGGCCATCGGGACGTTCGGGGCGAATCCCGATGGGCTCGGGCCACTCGGCCCACTTCGGTACCGGCAGGGGCGGACTGACCATCTGTAGAATCACCGAACGGCCGGGTCGGTTTGCTGTTTTTAAACGGCATCATTGAAGTTAAGCTGACAGGCGACAGAGGTCCACCGTTTCCCAGTCCGCCCCTGCCGGCCATCATCTACTCTAGGTAATACACTGACTATGGATAAGTACCTTTATAAAACCCCACTTTAAACACCCAAACTATCCCTTTATGATGTGACATTTCTACACTGTTAACATTAGGAAACACTTAAGAAAGAAAAGAAAGCTGCAGGAGCTGATCATTCCTAAAATACAATTGGCCATGTGATCACCAGTAAAAAAAAAAACAATCTGCACTAAATATTTTTGGATTTATAAATGTTTTGTGACTTTTTCCTGTTGTGTACCTTAAGGGAGTTCTCCCCTGACAGCTGGACAGTACATGATAGCAGAGGACCATCGTCAGTGACAGTGTCCTGAATGTTGTCGACGCCCTGATACTGATGTTTGCAGCATAGTTACGCTCAGAACTAGCCCTGGAGTTCTTGCAGAGGTAAGACTTGAATTGTAATTATTAAGTAATTCCATCTTAAACCACAGAGTAGAGGATTGTGCACATTTCTGAGACACGATAAGTGCTCCTGACAAACAAGATAATCGAGATAAAAAGATTATTGTGCTGCATTCTGTTTCGCATTATGCTCTCGTTTTGTCTTGGGTTGTAAATTCAGCGTACCCCTTTCCTTTGCAGTGGTGTGCTTTGGCTCCTCCCTAAAAGCTCCAAACTCACTCTTAGCCAATCGGTGGTATGTTTACTTCAGCTCAATGAAAATGACGGAAAGAGGGCCCTTTGTGGACAACAAAAGAAAACCTGGTATTATTGCAGTGAACAAACACATTAAACTTCTTTCGGTTAACTACGATGCTTTTACACCGCTCACTCTGCTACTGACACGCACCTCATCTGCCCCAGTTACACACAAACCTCTCAAGATGGGACTCGTAGCTACCCACATTCAAATGATCTTCAAGTGACCGCTTGCTCCTGTTTACAGACCTGCTGCGATACTGTCCAGTGTGATAGTGATGCCAAGTGACGACTTTATATAACAAAATCTATTCAAACCAATGCTTTAAATGTACAGATATGATCATAACAGTTAATGAAAAGTACATTTAAGAGTAGCATTGCCCTTTGACTTCAAGCTGTATAACTGTAAAGACAATTAATGGCTGTATCATCCACAGAATGTGTAATTAAACACTAAATGTAAGTGTACTTCTGTCTTAACAGGTGCCTATTCAAGATCAATCAGACAATGGGACTTGAGTGGAGGGGAAGGAATACAAACAAAAACAGCACTCGATAAAGATAAAGGTGCATTCATTAATTACAAACGTCGCTGACTTTGAATGGAGAGAGTTGAAACACACACACATAGTCATGTACACACGCACGCACATAACTGGTAGATTTCTTTAGTGTTTATAATTGTTATCTTTTGAACAAAATGTTGGCTATTGTTAAATGTTGAAATGTTTCATTGCCGGTCTATTCTGCTTTTATTATTACTTAAAATTAGGGCTGTCAAGTTAACGCGTTAATAACGCGTTAACGCAAAAAAAAAATTAACGCCACTAATTATTTGAACGCGATTAACGCATGGGTATTTTTTGTCCTCGGCCGCCGTAGTTTCAGAGCGCATCGAGTTTAAAATACCATCGACAAGCTGATGCTGACAGCCCCGCTCCTACCGCCCGCTTGTGGCAGACCACTTCCATGCTCACTGGCAGGCCGGACTGGCCATCGGAGGACTGGGAGGGAGTGTGTATGTGTGGCGCGACTCGCGCGAGCGAGGCACACCTTACGTGTTGTTGTTGTTAGCATATGGTGCTAGCTAGCTGCGCTAACGGATATAAGGAGCGTGTTTCAATGACATTTCGCCGAGCACTTGACTTTATGCAGGTAGCCAGACAGTGGGACATTGTACGAAAAGTCAGCACACTCAGCACGGATAGTACGCGCAACATGATTGCAGCATCCAGGCAGCTCCCGTTGGAGCATATATGCCTTGAGCTGCACATAGGTCCACACACACACACCACACACACACACCACACACACAACACACACACACACACACACACACCCACACACACACACACACACACACACACACACACACACACACACACGGTATTGAAGAAATAAGCAAATTTTTCCATCAAAATATGAATATACAAATATTTAGAGGGTGAAAATGCAATAAAAGGTGGGTGTGTCCTATGCAGCAAGTGTGGTTATTTGATCCATATTTTGAGTGATTCGGTCACATGACCTGGAAGGTATTGAAGCAATATGCTCATTTCCCCATAAAAATTAATATAAAAATATTTTAAGTATTTAAATGCAATAAAACGAGGTGTGTCCTATGCAGCAAGTGGTTATTTGATCCATAGCTGATTTTGAGTGATTCGGTCACATGACCTGGAAGGTATTGAAGAAATAAGCTAATTTTTCCATCAAATATTAATATACAAATATTTAGAGGGTGAAAATGCAATAAAAGAGGTGTGTCCTATGCAGCAAGTTTAGTTATTTATCCAGCACTGATTTTGAGTCATTAGGTCATGATCTAGAAGTTATTGAAGAAATATACAAATGTTTCCATCAAAATATTAAAAAACGTATTTAAGTATTAAAATGCAATAACAAGAGGTGTGTTCAACAAATGTATGCTCTAAGAGTGGATTTGCTTCACATTCACTCGATCGGGAAGCTGTCGATTTATTAAAAATAACATTTTTCTTGTGTAATTGAAAAGTCATTTGTTGATGGTCCCTAACGGCCCCTACACACGGCGGCGTGCGGTGACTCTTCAACGCTTCTGCCCATTCAGTTTGAATGGGGTGACGTCACGATTCGCCGAACTGCATTCTGGGAGCAAAGCGTAGCTTTCCTCGGGTGCTCGCTGCAAAAGTAGAGCATGTTCTACTTTTGAAACTGAGGCGGAGGCGGC
>JAAOOA010000660.1:0-160000 GCA_012861695.1 Trematomus loennbergii | reverse complement strand
CGGATGGACGAATTTATTTAAACATTTTTTTACACATACTCTGGGGGTGACTACGAACTCAGATTTAAAGTGTGGCAACAAATTCAGAATGTGGGCGTGGCCTATATATTTTTTTAAATTGCGATAGCATAAAATGAGTTTCGGACGCAAAACTTGGGACACACGTCAGAGCCCACGACCTTTTCGAGAATGTAAAAAAAAAACGTAATTTTTCAAAAACACTGCTCACTAGCGCCCCCTATTGTGTGGTAGTCACATATAGTTTCTCAGAACTTCACGAATTTTGGCACAGACATTCACATAGCTTCCATAGCCCCAGGAAGTCGGCCATTTTGAAAAATGTGCGTTTTTCATGCATTTTAAGCACATTCTTGCGAACTCCTCCTAGGGGAATGATCGGAAAAATTCCAGTCCAGGACAAGTTCAGCCCCTATCCAATATGATACTTAATTGCGGAGCACATTTTTGAAAAATGACTTGTGGAAGTCGTAAGCTAACAGCGAATACACCATTTTTGACGATTTACATTCGCAAATTGCTCCAAACTGCTCGCATATAGTTTTTCCGATATTCACGAAACGCTGTATACACATTGCTATTATGATTGCACACATATTTCAAATTGCTTTTCATTAGCCCCGCCCCCCAGAAAGTCGGCCATTTTGAAAACTGCGTTTTTCATGCATTTTAAGCACATTTTTGCTAATTCGTCATAGGAAATGATCGGAAAAATTCCAATCTAGGGCAACTTAAGCGCATATCCAATGTGATGCTACATTGCAAAGGAATAGTAGATCGCTTGAACATGGAGCTCGTAAGCTAACGGAGAATGTACCATTTTTGACCATTTATATGTCAGATACTACCTTAAGCTACTGAGACCCTGTCTGCCCGGCACATCAACTCTCACACACACACACAAACAGACACACAAACACACAAACAGACACACAAACACACACACACACACTCCAACAACGCCCTTTGCTGGGAGCATATTCATTACAACAGACACCTATACACTCCATAACCCTAACCCTAACCCTACTGTTTATTTGTAGATATCTCCTAAAGCCTACAAATAAAGTGTGAAATGTAGGCCTGTTACATATATTATTGAGCGATATATATTATACTCACTGTTCTGCTTTCTGCACTGACCTCAGCAGCTGTTCTCACTGTAAACATGGCGTCACAATGAAAGCAGTTGTATAATAAATAACATAACATCCAGGGGAGATGTGATTAGTGAGTAAACAAACGGTTAAGGGCAGAAAGTCTGATGCACATTTGATCATCTTAAATAACTTATAATCACAACGGGAACAGTTTGCAGAGCTGTGCTTCGTTGACATAAGTCCAGCCTTTTAAACATCACTGTTGGCTGAAATCGACTCCGGAGAATACATCAGTGTACCCTTGGTTATAGCTCCTCCAGAGACACTCCTCTCTCTCTCCTCTCTCCTCTACATCTTTGTACCCTCGGTTATAGCTTGTCCAGAGAGACTCCTCTCTCCTCTCTCCTCTACATCTTTGTACCCTCGGTTATAGCTCCTCCAGAGAGACTCCTCTCTCCTCTAAATCAATGTATCCTCGGTTACGGCTCCTCCAGACAGCCTCCTCGATAATCGATCCTCGACGAGCCTTTAGAGAAATTTGTTTTCCTTCGAGACGGCGCGCCGACATCCGTTTCCGAGTCGCTGCCGGAGGACCTGGGAGTCTGAGATGCGAAATTTAGACAAATGACAAACGGCTCATTTCGGAGGACTCGCACCGGCTGCCCTCCCCGACAGGCGCACAGACGCGAGGGCCCACTCATCACTGCGCGCACTTCTGCGACCGCAGTTTTAATTATCTTTGCTTTTTATCTTTGCTTTTATATTAGTATTTTTAAATGTCATTTTATATCATTGCTTTTAAACGAGTGTTTCTAGATATAATTTTATAATATGTTTCTTAATGCTCTTAATGTCTTTCATTTTTGCAAAGCACTTTGAATTGCGTTGTGTTGAAAGGTGCTATATAAAAAAACTTGCCTTGCCTAAATGAGAGACATGTTCATTTGCAAAACATCATCAATTATTTTAATTATCGAAATAATGTGGTTTAACCCACGTTGGCGTTAACAAAGCTACAACTACAAAAATAATCAGTTTGTTTTTTCATCACATTCAACGAGAGGAAATGCAGCCCTGCTCACACTAACGATATTTAATCATCATGTATTTAATCGTCATCCACACAATCATTTCATGTATCATATGTTCGCCGAATTGACATGAAACCACTAACAAATATGAATATGCTGTAGTCAACTTCATTAAAACGTTATTAACTTGCCTAAACTCAGTAATTCACTAAAATAGGCTTCCTCGTCATCTCACGACGGGCAGACAAGATTTACTGTGTTAATTGTTTACTGTATTATGGTTTAACTTGAAGGTGACTGATGTGAAAATACTCAAGTAAAGTAATGTAGCTCAATTTACACCTTTCTTCCCGTCAAGAGTTTGAATTGGAGACTGAGTACTGGTTATCGATGGTGCTTTTAAAGCCTATGTATAATAACTGCGTGATTTCTATTGCTTTTAAATATTGTATAAAACTATTAAAACATTGCAAGCTGAGGCAGTGAACATGTTTGTAATATTATTGCCATAACAATCAAATCAATAATTGAGATTATTCACAAATGTTATTCAATGACAAATCAGACAGTTATATTATACTGTACTGTGTAAAAACACACAACAATATTACAAAAATGGTCCTGCATATTTAAGCAACCTATTGTAAAGGTAAAAGTATGAGCATAAAAAATAAAGAAGTGTAAACATTATTATTATTATTATTATTTAATATATAAAGACTATATCATATTGAATTGCAATTAAGATAATACGATTAGATATACTTTATTTGATCTAAAATCTGGATGTTTTTTTCGTTATAGTAGCAGCATAAAAAACAAGGAATTGCACATCATTAGAAATTCAAAAGAGTAGAAAATAAACAATTATACAGATGTAGCACTCCAGATAGGACTCCAGCTTACAGCTTCCTGCCTAAGACCTGCCTAAGACCAGCGTCTGGGAATGTTAAGCCCTCCCACTATTTTCCAAGAGGGCGTTGCCAGACTTTCAATTTCAGGATTTAACCAGGAGATGGCGCTTCATTCACAAATACAGAAAGACAACTTTTCATGGACTTTCAGTTGTGTTTTGAAGAGCATTTGAACACATCAATATTTTAGATCAAATAAAGTATATCTAATCTTGTAATTCAATAATATATAGTCTTTATATATTAAATAATCATAATAATGTAAATGTTTACATTACACTTCTTTATTTGTTATGCTCATACTTTTACCTTTACAATCGTTTGCTTTAATATGCAGTATATTTTTTGTATATTTTTGTGTTTGCTTCCTCCTGCTCCCTTTCGGACACATACTGTATGATTTATTATTATTATTAGGGATGTCCCAATCACCTTTTTTGCTCCCGATCCGATTCCGATCATTTGATTTTGACAATCTGCCGATACCGATTTTTCCCGATCCGATCTTTATGCAATGCATTAAGAGAAAAAAAAGGAGAAAAGCATTCAAGTTGTCCCTTAAACCCCATGTTCTCCACCACAGATAACGGCTGGTCATCCAACGCGATGAATTCAGCTATCTTGGCTGTTGTTTTTTTGGCCTTTTCACTGTTCTGGGGCAGTTTCTCTTTCCTTTTAAAAGTCTCTGAAAGTGTCGGTTGTTTCAGTGCCGTTACCTGAGTGGCCGCTGTGTACTCGTTGTGTGTTGTTGGTGTTTCTTTCTCAGGTGGCGTATTAGATTGGTCGTGTTGAACGTAGCTCTGTTCTTTCCACCACGCGGAACCTCCGCCTTGCACACATTGCATCTGGCTGTTACACTGCCTTCGCTTTCAATTTTATAATACTTCCAAACTCCTGACATTTTCTCTGTCCCGACTCCCGAGTCACAGCTGAACGTAGCCTCTTGTTAGCTTACTGCTACTATTAGCCACTGCGCCCACTCTGTTGTCAGATTTGAGAGAAATAAGCAACCAGGTCTATGAAAACAAGCCCAAAAGAAGCAACACATACATGATGTTGTGTAATTTTAAACTAAAACTAAGGCCTCAGGATGACTTTAAGACGTGAACATGGTCATTTTGTTTTGTAACATTAAATAAAATAATACAAATATTTTATTAAAAAAAAAAACATGCCTTCATGTCAATTTGGCGAACATACACATAAATGATCATGGTGAAGATGATGATTAAATTAGGATTAAAAATCGAGAGCCGGGCTGCATTTCCTCCCGTTCGTTTTTGGAGCCGGCGGGCTTCCTGATGTTTTTTGTACAGTAGTTGTGGACTAAACAACATTATTTTGTTAAATAAAACATGGTGATGTTTTGTAAATGATTACATGTCTCTTATTTAGCACAGAGTATGATCCTATCCGTGACATATGGATCTTAACAAAGATCCGCTACACAGTAGTACCAGACATAAATCTACCGTACTGTATCAGAGTTTATTTCACATGAGCTCCAGTGTGGAACTCCACTGCACCCCTGGTGGATCAATGATCCATTGCAGCTGGCTTCATTATAATTACATTAGTCAAGGGGGCGGTCTCAAGTCACGCTGGAGGTTGTCCTTTGAGCGAGGGCAGAGCCCGTGCTGACCACCGCCCTCGCATTTTAAACTGTCCGAATGAGGTGCTACATCTGTATAGCTGGAATGTGTGTTAAAGTATAAATACAAATACATTGTAAAAGTAATGTTACATTTCCCTGTGAAAACCATAAGATATATGTGATTAACCTGTTAAGCCCTGAGCCTGTTTTTCAGGTCTCAGGCTCGAAAATGACATTCCCAGACCAAATGACCATATCTTCCCTTCTAAAAGGGTTAAATTAATAATCTATTTTCTCAAGTAATGATAAACCTGTGAGTTGGATGTAGAAAAGTCAGAATCAATATAGATGTTTTTTATTTTAAAGACAATTCAGATTTTACATTATAGTGTCCGTCCAAAAGTTCTTTTTTACTTATAGTGAAAACTACCCTTGGATGATGGTAAGGTAGACTAAAGCTTTAGAAATCCAAAGTACAACATATAATAAGTATGCTGTATCAAGATTGATGCAAAAGAAGTGACATTTGACCTTTTTAAAGAGATTTAGCAAAAAGAAACCACTTCTGGGGTCATTTGGGTGGATTTTCCATATCTCTGGCCCCCCTTGCTCGATTTTGATGGTTGACACCTCTTTCTGATGGTTAGAGCCAATAGAATCGAAGGGGGAGTTCCCCACACACACTCATTGTGAAAAAAAAAGGTGGGGGCTTTGCACATGTAATTTTGCATTAGAGTGAAGCTACATTCTAGCTCTGACATCTAGAAACGGAATAGCATGGATTATCCGTTTTATTGGTCATGGATTATCAGAAATCATTTCAAAGGAACACAGACACATTGGATTAACCTATGGATTAACTTCAGCAGTGTTTTTATCGTTTTAATGCCATTGAAGACCACTTTGGAGAACTACAGAGCCAAGGTAACCTTGTTAGCATTTTTAGCTACCTAGCGTCACCTGTTTTGATGTCTGTTTTTGTTTATAACGTCGCAAATTCGTATAATTCAGTGATAATGAGGGTACCCATCGATTCTGTGTCACCTCACGGTGTGAATCGATGTCATGGATGTGGAGAAGAGATAAATAATGAGGTTTGTGAGTGATTTTCGGGCAGTAATCTGTTCGCATTTTTTGCTCGTTGCTAATTCAGAGGCTCAGTGTTAGCATTGTGGGTTTTCTTTTGAAAAAAAAAAAAAAAGATCAGTTAGATGAGTTTCTTCCCGTTACATGGATATAAAACATTCATAGTATTAAATGAACATGCCCTCAGACACTGTTTCCTGCAAGATGTTGCGGCAGTGCCCCGGTACCGGGTCTCTCGGGCTTAACAGGTTAAATGCTATTCAGCAACACAACTGCAGAGCTGCAAACATTACTGAAGTACTGGACAGTACTGTTAGTCCAGGAAACAAACTGTGTGAACCAAGGCCTAAACAAAAAACAAAGTTCACCAGTTGTCTTTGTGTGTTTGTGAAGGAAGCACCATCTCATGGTAAAATCCGCAATTTAACAAATGGGCAAATCTTGCAACGCCCCTCTCAGGAAATAGGGAGGTCTTTAAAATACCAGCCACTGGGATCCGTTGGGTTTCTGGTTGGAGTCAATTAGGTGGAGGACGTTCTAGCTGCTACATCTGTATTGATGATTTAAAATACAATTATGTTGACTATTGAAACATAAGAAAGTAAGAATGTGCAATAAAAATATCAAATAAAATAGAATACAAATATTGATATAAACACAAGTAAAGTAAAAATGTGCAATTCAAAAAGCATATTATATTAAGTGAATTCAAAATGCGCTGTAAAAATAAATAAATAAAGATAATGACATAAGTTAAAATGTGCAATAACAATAATACAATTAAGATATATGATATTTACATCAGAAGTTGAAGTTAAATATGCAATAATAAGATAAAATAATCATATTGAAATAAGTTAAAAAGTTGAAGTAAAATATCAGTTAAAAGGTTAAAAAAAAGTACAATATAAAGATGTATATGCAATAAGAGGAATTCAATTAAAAAGTATATAAGAAGTTAATGTATGCAATAATAATATTTATATAAAGTTAGAAAGTTGAAGTAACATTTCATATAAAAGATCAAATAAATGAAATAAATAAATATATGTATATAAACATACAGTAAGAAGGTCAATTCAAAATGTGCAATATGAAGATGTAAATAAAGAATACAGATATTGACAATAACATTATAAGTTGAAGTAAAAATATGCAATAAAATAAAATATTGATAAAGTTAAAAAGTTGTAAAATAAAATTGAATAAATTGAATGTATAAAATTGAATAAATAAATATATTCAAACATAAGAAGGTAAAGAAAGTAAAAATGTGCAAAAAGAAACAAATTAAGAAGAATAAAGATAATGACATAAGTTGAAACGTGCCATAAAACATTTTTTAATATAAAGTGAAGATATTAATATTAACATCAGTCTTGCTGTTCTTTATGTGGTTATGATATACTCATACACATGAAATGTTTTTATGATTACATACTTTACAGCAAAAGATGGTCCTCATAATCCAGCCACTTAAAGGTAGGGTAGGTAAGTTTGAGAAACCGGCTCGAGATCGGTACGGTGTACTTTGTGAGTAATCCTCTGTCAAAGTCCCTTCCTAGTACATAATGCATTTTTCTTCTATCTTTGATGAATGATCAAAATTAGGGTTGTCAAGTTAACGCTTAATAACGCGTTAACGCAAAAAAATTAACGCCACTAATTATTTTAACGCGATTAACGCATGTGTATTTTTGTCCTCGGCCGCCCGTAGTTTCAGAGCGCATCGAGTTTAAAATACCATCTACAAGCTGATGCTGACGGCCCCGCTCCTGCTGCCCGCTTGCGGCAGACCACACTTCCACGCTCACCGGCAGGCCCGGACTGGCCATCGGGAGGACCGTATGCAGTGCATGACATTAAGGATTTTGGGAGATGGCCCTGTGGGCCATCTAAGCTAATTTACAGATGGCCCTGAGCCCAATAGAGATTGCCCTGAAAAATGCGCGCGGACGAAATGACGCACGAAGGGTTTGGGGGGCCTCCCCCTAGAAAATGTAGATGCTGTCAGGTGCATTCTCTAGACTGAATTATAAGATGAACCACCACAATATTATATTGTACAATTTCAATTGTATTCTTCATTTCACTTGTTTGTTTGCATGAGTTCTTGTTTGTGTTTGCTCGCTTGCATGCCCTGCATAGCTATAAGAAATACTTAAGTTGTTGGTCAAGACACTTTCCATCTGATGAAGGCAAATGCCTTCCCAGATGTAAAAAAGTAGAAAACATTACATTCAGTTATAACTGCCAAAACAAACATTATTTACACTATTATGGCCCCTGTTAAAAATGTTGGTAATGTTATCTACTGTTAGCCTGGGAGACCTCGAGTGTACACTGGCCGGCTTATTAGAAATTAAGAATTGGCAAGAGGTCGAAACCACCCTGAAATAACTGCTTTATACAATTATTAATTACAAACAAATTGCACAAATTGATTGTGCGTTGATCTGTTGGTAATGCCTCGGGTTCCGGTGGGCATGTAAACAAATGCATAATGCTACGCTATACTTTGTGGCCTCACCCGGTTGCATAGTGACACTTATTGTTTAGGTGTCTTTTAATAAGCAGGTAGTCATATCATTAGCTGTAGCTGGATCTGATCGATATAGACATAAACGCGAGTGAAGTCTAATCTGACGGGATAGAGAGATGAGCTGCTGCTGACGAGTCGACACGCAGCTCTGCATGATCACATGCAGCGGTGAGCGGAGCAAAACACACACTTCAGGTTAGAATATCACACGTAGCTATTTTAATTACCTCTCAAACTACCTAAACTAGTCATGATAGGGATGGGTACCGAGCCCCGGTATTAAACGGGCCCCGGGGCTGAATTATTAAAGACCGTGGTACCGTTAAGCTCCGACATTATCGGTCTTTTTATCGGTACTGGAGACATCTAAAAAATATGTCATGTGTATTATTGCTACACAAACATTATATTGCAGTTTTAGTGTCGCCAACTCCGTTTCTAATACGCAAAAAGACTGCAAAATGCGTCATTTTTTGTATTTTCGATCTCTCCAATCCAGACGAGAGATCTCTCTCCCCCCCTGTGTGCGAGGGGGCGGGGCAGTTTACACACACGCAGCTGCTACATGCAGTTATATATATTTTATATATACAGTCTATGGCAGCAACACACACACACACATGGAGGAGATGGCGGAGAGAACGCGCTCCGAGGTGTGGTTAAACTTTACCCGTCTCGCTCGTTGCCTAAAGTGCAATAAGAGTTTAGCATGTAAGGGCGGCAACACGAGCAATTTGTCTAAACATTTAGCAAAAGTGCTCCACATTCAGACGGAGAAATGCACCGGGTTCGACTGTCTTTCTAGTAGCTCTGTAGCCCCATGCACGAGAAACATTTCCACGTCAGGTGTTATGTATGCTAGCAGCAATACACGGAGCTAACTCAATGATACAAACATGGGTTAATGATTAGAGGTAACTGAGTTATTTAGTTTGTTAAAGTTTCAGCCATTCTGTTTACAGTTCTGTCATCAGATTATTTAATATGATTTGTTAAAACGTTGTTGTTTCTGTTGATGTGAAATATTATGTATTTAATTTAAATAAAAAGCAATGTTAGATTTGTTCACAATTTGTTAATTTTCATTTAATCGTTTATTTGAATAGGGACAATGCACATTAATGAACACTTTAGACAAATAATGCTTCAAGTGTAAATATGCCGGATTTTAGCTTTGAGCTCATTTCCATCCGTAGTCCCTGACATACAACATATAGTTAGTTTACCTCATTTTTCTCTCCAAAAGAACCGATAAGAGTACCGTTAAAAGACCGGACCGATAAGCGGTATCGATAAAAGTAGTAGTACTGTTAAAACCTTAACGATACCCATCCCTAGTCATAGATATGTTTAGTTTTACTGTCGGGTCACTCATTACTGGATCCGCGAGCTGCATGATACTGACGGGCTGTCAGGAGAGGGAGAGAGCTCTCTGTTTATTATTCCCGTGTTATTGTAAGTTACTGTACACTTTTGAATAATGTAGTTAATCTACTATAATTAGTTTGTTTAATATCGAATCATATCAATTTGTTTAAAAGCTCAATAAATAACAAAGAAGACCTTTGACCGGCACTTTTCTACTTTTGTCCGGAAGATTTCAACTTTAACGGACATGTTGACCGGCGAAAAAATATTCTAACGGGAACTCTGGGTGACGTCCATGAAGAAAGACGGGTTGACCGACTTTTGGCAACTTTTACATCGTTTTCCAACCGATTTGACCGCTGTCAGGCACTGACACGTCTCCACAATTGCCATAATAGATTGCCCGATCGGGCAACCAGCAGGTGAGGCTTCATTGCCCGAGCTAAATACTAGATTGCCTCCGGCCATCGGGCAGTCGTTAATGTCGAGCCCTGGTATGTGTGGCGCGAGCGAGAGAGAGAGAACGCGCACACCTTACGTGTATTGTTGTTGTTAGGATCTGGTGCTATCGAGCTGCGCTAACGGATATAAGGAGCTGTTTCAATGAAAACAGAGGAGCGACATTTCGCCGACAACTGCGCCGAGCACTTGACTTTATGCAGGTAGCCAGACAGTGGGACATTGTACGAAAAGTCAGCACACTCAGCACGGATAGTGCGCGCAACATGATTGCATCGTCCAGGCAGCTCCCGTTCGAGCATATGCCTTGAGTTGCACATAGCTCCAACGATCCATCACAGTGTCTCCACACACACACACACACACACACACACACACACCACACACACACACACACTTTGTATTGTATGAGAGAGGTTACAGGTTGAATTGAGGCGAATATTTGTAATGTTCAGAGGTTGTTGTGTTTAATATTCATGAGGATATTTGTCATTGTTCAAATGATAATAAACAAACATTTGCATAAAGCATATTTGTCCACTCATATGTTGATAAGAGTATTAAAAACTTGAAAGAAATCCCTCTAAGGTACATTTAGAACTGACAAAAAATATGCGATTAATTTGCGATTAATCGCGATTAACTATGGACAATCATGCGATTAAATATTTTAATCGACTGACAGCCCTAATAAATATACAATTTTATCATTAGATCTTAATGAAATTGATACTGTTTGACTTTGTATTAGTAAGCCTACCACTAACAATACATTGAAGTACTTTTACTGTGTAATTTTTTGAGTAATCCTCTGTCAAAGTCCCCTCCATATTAGTACATAATGCATGTTTTCTGCTATCTTTGATGAGTGATAAAAAGACAATTTTACCATACGTTCTTAATGATATTGATACTGCTGGACTCAGTAGTCTTACACTTACTACCACAATACAATGAAGTATTTCTAGTGTGTGTGTTTTTTTTTAATCCTCTGTCGATGTCCCCTCCTGAGAACAAAATCAAGCCACTTCTGCTAAGTTTGATGAGGGAAAAAATTATTTTTTGCCATTAGTTCTTCGTGAGATTGACACTGTTGGACTCAGTACTGGTGAACTTACTCCCACAAGTACTATGAAGTACTTTCACTGTGTACTTTTTGAGAAATCCTCTGTCAATGTCCCCTCCTGAGTAAAAGAATGCATGTTTCTCTGCTATTTTGAATAAGCGTTAAAACACCTTTCTTCATGAGACTTATATTGTTGGACAGAGTATTTTAAGAGGATATGGTAGACATATTATCAGCAATACTTCCAGTCAGTACTCCGGCAGCAGCATTTTTACCCCTTGGAAAGTCTTTAGAGACTGGCCTGGATAGCTGGTCCCAACTATCCTTCAGCACAGTGACACACCCTTGTGACTCTTGTTGGACAATGCTGTCTTTTAAATAGGATTATTTCTCTGCTCCTAGTTAATTCCTCGCAGATTCTTCCATCAGTCCCAGTCATTGCATGTCAGTCAATAGAGCTTAGAAAAATGTGTGCAATTCAACAAAATGTTTTTTTGTGAGTGAAGGCCAGAGCTACATTTTAGATGGTTTGATTGTGTAATTACAAGGTGAGAGAAAATAAATCCACATCCTCCTATTAAACTTATGTTATGTACTTTTCCATGTTTAATTATATACTTACTTGTATTACAACATTTGATTGTTGAACTACATGCTGTATTCTGCCCTTGCGTATGCATCGCACTGCATAGGTTAACAGATAGCGAACAAAGACTCAGAAGACAGTTGTTGAGTTGACCATTTACTGAGGCTTGAAATTGTAAAACTGCAAGAATAAACAGAAAAATACAACACAAGTTACACAATTGAAATAATACATGTGCAACATAATGCAAATAGAGTGCAGTATAATCAACAGCCTATGCTAAGAATGAGCTATGTCCGTTAGCTTAGCAGCTAGTTAGCTTAGCTTATCTTAAACATTGAAACTGCACAATCAATTAAACCACATTTTAGAAACACATAACTTGGCACACAGGTAAGTTTGTATACTTACAGACAGATTACTCCAAGGATTAAAACAAAATGATCTGTGGCATAGAACTGAGCTACGATGTGCTCTGCATGGCTTTGCTGTGTAAACTAAAGCACAAGAAGGAGAGTCGCGCTATTTGGTGCCTTAAAGCTACAGTACCGACTTTTGCCACTAGGGGGTGCCAATACACTATGGTGTCAGAACATGCTGGATACCTTCCCCAGCCTCAAGGAAATACAATAAAATAAATGGATTCATAATTTTTTTTAAATTGATACAAATGTATGAATTAATAATGTTGTGTACAAACATTTCAAATTTAAATATAAAATGAAAAAAAGTTTACTTTTGAAATGATTTCTCACAAAAACCTTTCTAAATTATAGTAAATTATTAAAAAAGGTTTAGTCAATATACGTTTTTCTGCCTGAAATAGTTAAAATTGAACATAAACTATATCAAACACCACATCCATGGCAATTAACCCATTTGTGCCCGCTATTTAAATTGACTTTGGTTGAAGTCAATAACAATATTGATATTATATATAGATATATAGCATATCATTGATGCAGTCTTTCTGAACACTTTTAAAATAAAATTCTGCAAATGAAGAGTATTTTTAATGTTCTGCACAGATAGTGCCTTAAAGGTGGGGTAGGTAACTTTGAGAAACCGGCTCGAAATACACTTTTTGTTATATTCCATGGAATGCTCTTAACATCCCGATAGCAATGAATATCTTAAAGGGCCCATGTCATGGCCATTTCCACTGATCATAATTACATTGTTGAGGTATACTAAAATAGATTTATACTGTGCAATTTTCCAAACTCACATTGGTTTCGCATACAGCATCTCTGTAAAGTATGTGTATTCAGCAGTATTCACTCTCTCCACTAAACGACTCGTTGGAGCTCTTGCCCCCCCCTCCCTGTGAGCCTAGTGTGCTCCGATTGGTCAGCTCGGCCACTCTGTTCTGATTAGTCAACCACCAGAGAGGCTCCGCCCATGTCTAACAGTGCTTTTTTCGGCTCGCTCTCGGAACATCAGTCTTATAATGGCGTCGGTACAGCCGTATATTTTATACGCTAACTAACCGAACTGTACCTACAACTGTTGTTATAGAAGAGTAAGTTATTTTTACCTGTAATAAACTACTACTGTTTGATGAGAAATCAAATCATGGTTTGCTATATATGAATGATATGTTATAGGAGCAAATAATTCAGGGAAGAAAGGATAGGCCTACTAAGTATTTCCATCAAACTTTATTTTTAGAAATGTACAAAATGAACATAAATATACATATATACACGGTATATCATCCATTCCTCCCCGTTGTCGGCATCTTGCCTATCGCAGCCGGGGCTTTTTAGGACGAGGCCTCAGTGTGGTAGTCCCGTCCCCGTCATGTATTTTCCGCCAGGATCTGGCTGGACGAAATCAAATGCAAATCACAAAATATTAGAGAAACTTAGTTGTTTTAGATTCGTTAGTAGTAGTTGTGGTAGGAGTGTGGATCTATCTAATCCATCTATATAATCAACACAGTAAGCTTGCCAGCTAATATGCTAACCTAGCTTTCTTGTTTACCTTGTAGCAAACACGATATGAACGTTAGCTCGGAGGAACGGCAACTATAATGGAGTGTAATAAAACTACTATGAACAAAAGCTAGTGGTTCATATTAGGCTAGCAATAACGTGTTTATAATTGCAATCTTATACGGGTAGTCTGCTACGTTCGGTCATTCATTGTAACTGGCATGAATACAATGTTTCCCGCTAGCATGTATAGCTAGCCTCGTTAGCTATACATGCTATCAGCGTCGGAGGAAAGCCAACTGTAATGTACCGGGGGTCTGTGAGCGGGCAAAGAGAGGGGATTTCCCCGTTGTCTCTGCTGGAAGTGTGAAATAAACTTAGTTGTTTGATGTTCGTCAGCTTGCCAGCTGGATTACAATGCTAATCTACGTTTGCTAGTTGTTCAGTTGTTCAATATGCTATACTATACTATGAACAACAGATAGTGGTTCATATTAGGCTATCAAGCACATGTTTACAATTGCAATCTTATATGGGTAGTCTGCTACATTCATTGTAGCTGGCATAAAAACAATGTTTTTCCGAGCAAACTCATGTCTAGCTCTTAGTAGCCTTGTTGTTTAGCTCGGTAGCATACACGCTCGGAACGCCAGCTATAATGTAATTACGTTTCGCGACTGACCGTACGGTAAATCACCTGGAGTATACTGTCTATGAGTATTTCGTGTGTGAATGCAGACATTCTCCTGCTATGAGATACATGTATGTAAGGCCATCTGCTGATATTAGAGTTGATATGGAAACGCTAGCAACTTAGTTAGCACAGTTAGCACTGGCTTAGCAGTCCGAAACATGTTTACACATTTAAACAGTCGTGGTAGATACCTTGTTTGATAAATACACAAATAACAATGCAAACTTACAGGTTGTGTACCCGAATCTTCCCCTGCTCCAAACGGTCCAAACAAACTAGGAATAGCATCGTCCTTCAGTTTCAAATGCTGTGCATATCCGGCCTCAAACTGGGCAATGTTTTGGAAGCTTTCGTCTGTGAAATGCCGCGCACACAGTAACGTTCTTCGAACCTCTGAAGGAACAGTGTTAAAAAGACATTTCAACCACTGACTTCGTCGTGGTTCTTCCGTCGGTAGGACAAACAGCTCAGATTTCTCCTCACATTTCAGGAAACAGGTCCTTGGCATTGGCATGACTGGATCGATTGTGAACTGAACCAGAGCTTCCAACAGTAAATGTTAGGCTGGCAGAGGGTGCGGCCAGCGCCGCTGGGTGTGGCCATAGCTCTTCGGGATTGGTCCATTTCGTTCCGGGTACCGCATGACATCATGCCGTACCCGGAACTAAATGGAAGACTCAAATGGGCAGTGACGTATCTCCAACGAGGCGTTTTGGGTATTTTCTGAGCTACAGGGTGTACTTTGAGGGTTTTGACTCTGCACACCGTTTACATGCATAAAAACCTTCATAACACACAAGGGGACGGGTAATAACCGGAAAAGCATGACATGGGCCCTTTAAGTGCTTTGACAAAAAATCCATAAAAAAATGTCATCTGTGGAAGCCGTAGTACTGTAAAAAGCACGACCAATCATTTTAGCCGGCCCGGCTAAAATAACTGGATGGTCTACCTGCCTGTCAGCCTTCCATCTGTGCACAAATTTATCTCGTGCCCTCATTGGTCATGTGCGCGTCCGTGTGTGTTGGAGGAGCGGCTCTGTAAGGAAGTGGCAGATTTTTCCGGCTGTGTATTTTCAAATTCTAGCGTACTCATGCTGGTTTCTTCAAAATTACCTACCCCACCTTTAACTTGAATTTGAAAACATGTGGCAACTTTATTAATAAAGCAGATAAAAGATTTGTGGAAGGATAAATTCTTCATGGGCTTCAATGACTCGAGATAAAGGGCATTTTATGGTTGCTTGTATTATCCTCAGATAGTGGTTTGTTTAAATAAATAGTGACATTTTAATAATATTGCAAAAGGGCTCCAAAAAGGCATATATAAACCTGGCCGGCTTCAAGCACCACAAGATTCATAGTTTATAAAGTACAATTCTGTGCCATTGATTGTGTCATTTCTCCAAACACATACAGTAAAAATGCCTGTTTTGAAGCCTTAAAATGGTGCAGGAAAAGGACTTTACAGTTAAGAGGAGAAAAAAGGAAAGAAAATTGTTATAATTGGTGATGTAACATTAATGACAGACATAATATGAGGTCCTTGGCACTCAGAATATAGAGGGATAATGTTGTGATCATGGTGCATCACCCTTACAGCATCAGGACAATATCATATGGAGTCAGACACTGGAAGTGTGCTGGAGGCGTTAACTGGGACTGATGGAAGGGATGAGGCTGATGAGACTGAAGAATCTGCGAGGAACAAACTAGCGGCAGAGGAATAATTATATATTAAAAGACAGCAGCATCATAAGAGGGCAACCAGAGTGACAGAGTGTATTACTTTGCTGAAGGATAATTGTGACAGCTATCCAGACCAGTCTCCAAAGACTTTCCAAGGTGTAAAAATGCTGCTGCCGGAGTACTGGAAGTATTGCTGATATCATGTCTACCATCCTCTCAAAAATACACTGTCCAACAAAATCCGTCTCAGGAAGAAAGGTTTTTTAACGCTTATTAAAAGAAAACATGCTTTTTGTACTCAGGAGGGGACATTGACAGAGGATTACTGGAAAAGTACACAATAAGTACTTCATAGTATTTGTGGGGGTAGTTTCAGTACTGAGTCCAACAGGATCAATCTCACGAAGAACTAATGGCAACAAAAAATAATTCCCTCATCAAACTTAGCAGAAGTGGCTTGATTTTGTTCTCAGGAGGGGAATTTGACAGAGGATTTCTCAAAAAATACACAGTAAAAGTAGTTCAATGTATTGTTAGTAGTAGGCTAACTAATACAAAGTCAACAGTATTAATTTCCTTAAGAACTAATGGTAAAATGTATATTTATCATTCATCAAAGATAGCAAAAAAACATGTATTATGTAGGCCTACTATAGAGGAGACTTTGCTAGTGGAGCCTCGCAGCAGCGAAACTGTGACGAGCTTACACTGTAGGTGCTCTGCGTTTGGGGGTGCGGGTGCTAGTGGAGCCTCGCAGATGGGGGTGCTGCAGCCCCTCAGCACCCCCCCCCCCCCCCCTTCCCGCGTTTATTTGCGATGTCTCGCTGTCTCGTAGATCCCACGCATCAAGCAGGAAATGAACCCAGCTCACACTGTCCGCTCCTTGCAGCAGCGAGCCGCGCAACGTCCCGCCAACACGGCACCCAGACCCCACGCAGCATTCTCATCTGTTTGTCATTACTGGTGTCATTTTCTGACGCCATTGTAACACATAATCACTGATGTTACGCTGTAACGGTGGTGGACTCATCAGAACAGAGTGGGCGAGCTGACCAATCAGAGCACAGTGGGCTCATAGGGAGGGGGGGGCAGGAGCTCCAACAAGCCGTTTAGGACAGAGAGTGAATACACATGCTATACAGAGATGCTGTATGAGAAACCAATGTGAGTTTGGAACATTGAACAATGTAAATCTATTCTAGTAAACTTCAACAATGGAATTATGAACAGTAGAAATGGCCATGTCATGGGACCTTTAAGAACTTGTGGTAAAACATATTTGTATCACTCATTGAATATAGCAGGGAAAAAAATGAAGAGCAGCTGATGTGAAAAAACATACTCGAGAGACGTCTGAGTTGACCACAGTGCAGAATCGCTGTATAGTTTAAATCTCCTTACAATTTTGTCCATTTTAGACATATGCTTATTATATTTACTGCCCTTAATAACATTCATTTTCTAAATTATCCTTGTTTATAATATTATCACCGTTCCAAGCAAACGTGTGTGTGTGTGTGTGTGGTAAATAGGAATATAAAGTATATATAAGTACAATATAAATATGTATATGAACATAAGAATGTTAAGTACACATTTGCAATAAAAGGATAAAATAAAAAACTACAAATAGTGACATGAACTTAAGCAAAGTAAAAAAGTGCAATAACAACAAGATATTTATATAAAGATAAGAAGTAAAAGTATGCAATATAAGATAAAAATAATATTGATATACAGTTAGAAAGTTGAAGTAACATTTCAGATAAAAGAACAAATGAAATAAATATATATATAAACATAAGAAGGTCAATTAAAATATGCAATATAAAGAAGAATACAGATATTGACAATAACATAAGTTGAAGTAAAAATATGCAATAAAAAAATTGAATAAATAAATATATTCAAACATAAGAAGGTAAAAATGTCAATGAAATAGAATACAAATATTGACATAAGTAAAGTAAAAAGTGCAATAACAACAAGAAAATAAACTTAAGATTATATATATAAATATAAGAAGTAAAAGTACAAGATAAGATAAAATATTGATATAAAGTTAAAGTATAACTTTCAATAAAAGATCAAATCAATAAATATATTTAAACATAAGAAGGTAAAGAAAGTAAAAATATAAAATAAAATAGAATACAAATATTGACATAAACATAAGTAAAGTAAAAATGTGGCAATAAAAAAACATTAATATAAAATGAAGATATTAATATTACCATCTCTCTACCCACTCAAATCAAAGACTACATACAAGTACCACCTTCACAGCTCACTTAAAAACATGGTTCACTGAGAACTACACCTGCACACACTAGTCTGTGTTGGATATGGCGTGAGTGTTACATGTTGTGATCATGGACCCCTCGTTTCTGTTGCGTGATTGTGTGCTATATTGACATGTATGTAGTAACGTGTGTTGTTTATTGTTCTCTTTTATCCTATCGCCTATCTACTTGTCTTTCATCCTTTTTTTTATAACTAATGCTGTTCATATATTCTGATTTAAAAAAAAAAATGTCTGGCCGGGGACAACAGCTGGAAATTAGCCATGTCGGCTAAAGCTGCTCCATTTACTGTTTTTGTGACAGTTCATCCATGGGGACTGTCCACGACACTATAAATAAACTAAACTAAACTAAACATAAGAAGTTGAAATTAAAATATGGAATGATAATATAAATAATAATTTGATGTAAAGTTGAAGTAGAACTTTCAATAAAAGATCAAATAAATAAATATGTTTATTAAACATAAGAAGGTAAATTCAAAATATGCAATGAAAACATTAAAATGAAATAAAGATATTTATTTATTTATATTAACATCAGTCTGGGTTATGATATTACTCATACACATCACATGTTTTTATGATTACATTGTTTACAGCACAAGATGGTCCTCATAATCCAGACACTTTATGTTGGTCTACAAGTAATTAGTGCAATTCACTTTAAAACTAAGCTTTTCTGTAATTATTCCTGTGCCTTTTCAAAATGAAACACAAAGCCACAAAATGCAAACATGCAAAAACATGCTAAATGTCTTACTGCATGTTGGTGTTTTTAAAAGTAGTTGCAGCCCTACTTAAAATAATGCATGCTCACAGATGGAATGAAGAAGGTGTGTATAAAGGCCGCTACACACCCACCTGAGACCAAAGAACGCGTACCGAAGGCGCCCGACTTTTCCGTCAGCTACGTCGCCTGCGTCGGCTACGCCGCCCGCCTACGAACACACCGCAAACTTCAGTCAACGAGTCGCAATAACTGTCCTTACCAGCAGGCAGCGGTAGTGTGAACAGCCAATCAGAGTGATTGCTTCTCCCGACTTTCTCTGACCTCCCGCGGCCGATTCAACATGTTGGCGTCGGGAGTGTGAAAAGGTGCCGTAAAGAGACGACGGTGCAGGACACACAAACCTGAGTAGGGCGCTGCGAATGCCCGACTGCCTCTGACGGCCTCTGACTCCCAAAATCGGGCTGGTGTGTCCGGGCATTAACAGACTAAATTACCACATTTATGTTGATACACATGGAGCCATAAGAGGGAGAGAGAGCAAAGAGTAGATCACACAGAGAGGAATGAACAATGATGTATAGTGTGAATTTTATTTAACTTTACTTTAACAGTTTACAAAATATTGACAACATTAATTTAAAAAAAAATGCACACATCTACAGTGGGGAAATAGGCATGCCCTGGGTATTTATACAATCTTAAAATGTTGAACACCTCTGTGAAAACTATTCAAAAGGGGCACACCCTATTTAAGATAATTTCAAGTTAATAGTTTTTTGAACACTAAAGTAAATGGGAAATGTAAGGACTTTCTATTTGAAAGACATATCATGTGACATTATGAATCAATGCAGTAATGTAACATAGGGATTTAAAAAAACATTTTATTATTTTCTATTTCCTAAAAAGATGATGTACATATTGCGGTTTCTTTATTGAAATCTGATTTTTTCATATCTTTAATGTTATATGACTTCAATTGAATGCAGCATTTATTCATACACAATAAGTTGGACGAAAATCTGTTTATTGGACCAATCTTCAATTTTTGTTAACGTTATTATAATATATCAACATTTCTTTCATTGGAAACTTGTGGATTTTTTTCCAAAGCTTCCATATGGTTTGACCTCATGGCCCAGTATTGATGCAGAACTGTATAACAACACTGGACAAGTAGGACACATGTTTTTATGTTTTAAGGTTTTTTTGTACGGTTATTGTTTAGCACATTAAGTAGTTTATGTATTGGAAATCTCGTTATGTGGCCCGATGACTCCAAATCACTGCAGCATCTTTCTTAATGACCTTGATAAACTTCACTGACATCTGCCCTTTTAAGTTTTTTTGTTTGTTTAAATTCATATAATAATAAGATTTAAAGAACCACCTCGAAACTATTGAAACTTTGAACTTAGTGAACTGTTGAACTCTGCTTACACTTTGTGCACACAGGAAACCAAATGGTGCTTTCTGACTGTCGTGTTTGAGCAGGGAGTTGGGTTTTAACACCTTGATGTATAGATAAAAGCTCCACTGCCAGACAATGGAACGCATGCACATTTGTGGTTCTTAGAAAATAAACATTGTAAGATCTTTGACCAACAAAAGCTTGACCGCCACCGACACCTGAGAAATTATCAGTGTTTTAAAGAAGTACTTAAGTACTTGAGTAAAGTAGCAATACTAAATGTTATATCATCAGTGTTTACGGTACAGCTACTGTAAAACACTTTTTAATATATGCTTCATTTGGACTAAATCAGAATTATATTGCTACACTACACTAGACAGTAGGACACACCTCTTTGATCACATTAGACGTATCAATAATATTTCTCTAAGCAAACTTGTGACTAATATTGGCAGTTAGCGCAGCGGTTTTAAAAAAGCACATTGGTTTTGCTTCATTCAAACAGTAGGTTGTTCTTTGTAATTGTTCCAAATACAACATATTGGAATAATTTACCTAGAGTTGGTCTGATGATTTACACTGAAAATAACGGCAATGGATGACAAAGAATACTTCATGTGAGGATGTTTTGGTTTGATTGTCTGCAACTGATCTGTAATGAATAAGCAAGAACACAATGTGTGCTTCTTTGAACCTAAAAGCACTCAAAATGAAAAAATAAGCTTTATTTTGTTTACCCTTTAGGTTTCAAAGCACAGGCGTGTTGAAGGAAAATCAGACCATGTCTACAAACACAGGTGAAGAACATGCAGGTAATTCCCCCATTCACTCAACTTTGATTTGGACTGATGTACTGTTTATATACATACAAATGAAATTGTTAAAGGATGTATTAAGATGTGTATATATAGTGTAAAAATGACCACACAAATAACTAAATACATATTTGATCTCTTAGGATTGTGAAATACAAAATCAGAGATTGAAATGATTCACAGATCTTGGTGATTTGCCAAAACTGTGTAATCCAACAAAATAAGCAATTCTGCAAGCTTGCAAACATGGATGTACAATAATCCACACTTAAAAAATAAGTGAAAACATTTGGTTTATGTTAAAGGTCCATGACATGGCCATTCTACTGATCATAATTCCATTGTTGAAGTTTACTAGAATAGATTTACATTGTTCAATGTTCCAAACTCACATTGGTTTCTCATACAGCACCTCTGTAAAGTATGTGTATTCACTCTCCCCCCCCCCCCCCCCCCCCCCCCCCCCCCCCCCCCCCCCCCCCCCCCTATGAGCCCAGTGTGCTCTGATTGGTCAGCTCGCCCACTCTGTTCTGATGAGTCCACCACCGTTACAGCGGAACATCAGTGATTATGTGTTACAATGGCGTTTGTTAGCAACCAGAAAATGACACCAGTAATGACAAACAGATGAGGATGTTGCGTGGGGTAAAATCTCCAACGAGGCGTTCTGGGGCAGCATAGACAGGTATTTTCTCAAAGGGTGTACTTTGAGGGTTTGTGACTTTGCAGACCATTTACATGCAGTAAAAGCTACATAACACACAAGGGGACGGGTAATAACCAGAAAAGCATGACATGGGACCTTTAAAGAGGAAACATCCATATAATCCATTAAGGGCTACCTAATATCTAAATATGACCTTATCTTTCTCTTTAACAGTTCTTTTGACCTTTCTCTCCAAACTGGGACTGGAGACATTTTATCCCAACAAGCTCACTCTTCGGTCTCTATTGGAGATCAACAAAAACAGCATAAATGAAGAAGCTGCCTCATCAGTACAGAAAATACCTTGGTGCTTTCTCAGAAAACTATTTAAAATCAATGCAGAATGCAGGGGCTGTACACAAGTATCAAACAGTGATGATAATGAGAAAGCAGTGATCCCTTTGACTAGATCCTTACATCGCAGACAATGAGGTTAACCCTCTCGACCTCATAACAGCACTCTTCCTTTGTGCTGACAGCTTCTTGCAACAGGAAATGGCCCTCAAGATGTCAATGTGCCAGTTTTCTGTCCCACTGCTGATGCCCCATGTCAATAACAGTCAGAGTACCCTGATGCTGTGGGCTCTGAGGGACATTGTCAAAGAGTGGCGTCCACACAGTTTGTCTGAATCAAGAGGCTTTGTTGAAAACACATTGTCCAAGCAGAGATACCATTCTATTCCTTTGTGAGGCTCAACAACTGTAGTCTGTCCAAGTCCCAGATTTTGAATCAAGTTCTCAGCTTGGCCAGCAGAATCACAATATCTTCATACACAGAGACATGAAAGGAGGAGCAATTAAAAGACACATTGCCAATGGCTTGGCTGAGGTGAGCTGGTACCTTCCCAGAGGCAGAACATCCTGATGTATTTCCAGACCCAATTGCTTGCCAATCTGAGAGGAAACATTTCTGAGTCACTTGCTCAGTTCACTTTTCTGTTTCAAGTGTCAACTGCTACCTTTGTATTCCTGGACAATTGAAAAAGAGGAGCATGATTCTTCTACTCTTCTCAAGATGTGAAATCCAAACTGTTCTTGGTTGTTAACCGCAATGGAAGTGCTAAAGAGGACATGGAGTCTGTCAGGAAAACAGTGAAAGAATTAGATTTGCCAAACAGCAGTGTGAAATGAAAGACCCAAAGTAAATGTTGTAGGGTTCTCAGAGAAACTTTCTGCAGCCATTAACAAGATAACAGTTGGAAAACCCACAATGAACATTGAAAATATGGTTGACAAAGCTGTTGAACTTGGTCTGTCTGTGGACGAATGCACAAGTGTGACCAAAAGGAAACGCTGAGAAGATTGTCAAAGGAATTGGTGCAGAAGATACCAGACTACAAGAGCAAACAGCTTCCTCTGCAAGGCGCTGACTGGAAAAGGTTATCGCAGTTAGAAAAAGGAATGTAGCTTAAAGAGGTATACTCTAGCACCTGAAGAATATAAATCTCAGCTACTGGAAGAAAAACAACAAATCAAGGAGAAGCTTGGCAAACAGAAACTATCAGATGATATGAAGACTTTCATTAAACAGTTACCTAAAAATGACAGCAAGAGCAGAGATTTTTCCTTAAGTGGATGAAACTCAAACTGGATGCACATTCCCGGGATCAGCTATCTTCACTCCGCCATCAGTGGACAGAACAAAGCAACAAAGAGAACAAAGATGGAAGAGATTGCAAAGCTGGATCAGGATTGCTGGAAAGCTCTTTAGGGTTAGAGCATTACATGAGAGAGATGGGACTGATCTATGAGTTTTCATTGCAGTCACAAAACTCTGCTGATGAAATACGTCGTCTCCCTGGTTTGGCAGCTGAACTGCTGTTGGATGGATATCCTTTAGAGCTCTTGGATGGAGATGCTTCCAACATCCCAGAGAAATGGGTGAGAGATGTACTAATGGAGCTACACAGGAAGGTTGGAGAGAAGAGCAGACTGTTGGTAATGACGTGTTGGGTGTTCAGAGTACCGGGAAGTCAACACTCCTCAACACCATGTTCGGTGTGCAGTTTGCAGTCAGCAGTGGCAGATGCACAAGAGGCGTATATGCTCTTCCTCAGAGTAAGTGATGATATGCAAACCAGCTGAACTGTGACTTCATAGTTCTCATTGACACAGAGGGCCTCAAGCTCCTCAGTTGGCCAACTAGAAGACAGTTATGAGCATGACAACCAGCTGGCAACCTTTGTCATTGGTTTAAGTGATGTCACATTATCAATGTTGCTTCAGAGAACTCCACAGAAATGAAAGATATCCTGCAAATTGCAATCCATGCATTTCTGAGAATGAAGCAAATTGGTAAAAAGCCAATTTGTCATTTTGTGCACCAGAATGTTGCTGGAGTCTCTGCTCATGAAAGGACCTTGACGGAGAGACAGCATCTCTTGGACCAACTCAATGAAATGACTAAAATTGCTGCAGAAATGGAAAAGCAGCCCTCTATAAAGAGATTCACAGATGTGCTGGACTATGACATAAAAAAAAACAACTGGAACATCCCCGGACTCTGGCATGGGACTCCACCTATGGCATCAGTGAACACAGGTTACAGTGAAGCTGTAGCAGATTTCAAGAAAAACCTCTTGGAGACAGTGAAAAAAGACAAAACCGATGATGTTTCACAGATTCCAGAGTTTCTAGAATGGGTAAGAAGTCTCTGGAAAGCAGTCAAATATGAGAACTTCATCTTCAGTTTCAGAAACACTCTTGTGGCTCATGCTTATGACAACCTTTGCAAGGAGTTCAGTAAATGGGAATGGGAATTCAAAAAAGACTTGATCTTGGCAGGACGGCAAAGTTAGAGATCTTAAATTCTGACAACAAAACACATGTGAACACTTTGACGACAATGGTTGCCTCCAAAAAAATCACAGTTGATCGCCAAAATAGAAGGTGGTCAAAAGAAATGGAGAGAAACTTGATGAATACTACAAAGGAAAGACATACATGTGATCTGATAGAGAAATACAAAATTGACTTTATCAACCGTATCAAAGTCTTAAAGACGAATTCCAACATTCAGTAAACAATGCATTGGATTGTGCGCTTGAAGAAAAAAAAGTTCAAAAGAGGCTCAGGACATTCAGAGCAAACACAGAGAAATGATAGAAAAAGAAGTAATGAAACTCTTGAGTGATCGCGAACACTGCACACTTTCTGATGAAGAGTTGAAACGTGACTTTCAACAGATGTGGACAAAAGTCACAGCAAATGTGTCTGGACTGAAAGAACTAAACATATCTGAAAAAGTCCTTAAACAGTTGAAGATAAATGTCTCAAATCGTAACTTCAATGAGGAATTACAGAACATTACAGACCTAAAGGACATTCAGCAGGATCCGTTTAAGGTCAAATCTGAACATGTCCAAGGTGTAATGTATTACGCAGAGAGTTATTGGAAAGTTTTTAAAACAACAGATAAGAAGAGAGAATTGCAGAGCCACGTAGACTACTTCATTGACCGTATCACACGGTCTGTATGTGATCTTGCAAAGACTGACGCAGATTACCATGACTCTTTAACAAAGGATCTTTTGGAAAAAGTAGATGATTCCCTTAAATCCTGGACTTTCAATCCCAAGTTTGAGATTGACCTGAAGCTTCACATTTGTGGCATTGCCTCAAGAGAGTTCCTTCAAATGCACAGACATTTCTTGTCAGCAAGGGATCCCAGAATTCAGCTGGAGAAGTACAGCCTCAGTACTTGTTGGAATTTTATCGATCTATACAAAAAGAAGATCATTGCCAACGCAAAGCAAATGCTTTTGTCAGACTTTGTATCAAACCTGCTGTGAAGAGTACATCAGTAGACATCTGGGAACAACATTGTGGATGAAGTTGGCAGGCCGCCATTCAGCAGAGTACAGTTCCCGAAACTTTTCCAGTACAACATTCAGAAAGAGTTGCTGCAAAAGGAAGACTTTCAGAGTTTTGTCAAGTTCATTTGTAATATGAAATTTATGTAAAGGATTTGATATTTCAGCACATCTTGGAAGAAATGTCAGAGACAAAACTTTATGCAAACTGAAAAGTCAGAATCTGCAAGTCATAGTAAAAATTGACAGATGCAACAGAAAGGGCTTCAAAAGGAGAGGATGGTGTCCTGCTGCCAGATAACAAGGAAAGCATCACAGAGCTCATCAAAAACATGCGCACATTTTGACCAAAGATATCTCACTTTCAGAAGAGGCTGAAAAAACCGCCCTGTTTCAAATCCAAAGCACATGCCATCCATTTACAAAGAGCCTCGTCAAATCATTGAGTGAAATGAAGGAACAGCTGCATCAGGAGTTCTCAAAATCTGAAACATCGATGAGACTGTGAACAAACTTCCAACCAAACCACAGGATGAGCTTTTCAATCGGGTGTTTGGTTGTGGAAACAATGTCCATTTTGTAAAGTTCCTTGTGAAGCTGGAGGCAAACAACATATCAAACATCATGCAGCTGTTCATCGGCCACAAGGTCTCGGTAGATACAGGATAGACACTCAGAAGCTGTGGTAACAATGTGCACAACTGCTGTTCACAGTGAAGTAATTCAGGTGTGCAGACACTAATGGAGAGTGGCATCCTTACAAGGAGTACACTAAAATCTACCCAGACTGGCACATTCCTCCAGACTACACCAGGGAGGCATCTGACTACTGGAAGTATGTCCTGGTTAAATACAATGAGAATTTGCCAAGAATACAACGCCAAGCCAGCTGATGTTCCAGAAGCATGGAGGAGCATCACACAGGAACAAGCACTGAAAGGCTTGAAGGAAGCCTACAACATTAAATCCTGACAAATATCTCTTTAACAAGAGAGAGAAAACCAGAAGGAAACAGGAACTGAACACGCCAGGGAAAAATACAAAACAGATCAACACTGTTGTGATAAAGTTGACTGCACCGTGATCTTTAGTGGCATCCTGGGTTTGACGATCACTATTATTGACAACTGATGATTTTAAGAAGTTGCAGAGAAGTTGAAAAGCTAGAGACAGTTATGTGAGATGTTTTTTCTTTTTAAGATTACACATGTTTTGTTTTCCTTTATCAATCTTCTATAAGACCTCATGTACCATGACTGGTATGCACGATAATGATGTTAACAAAAAAGAGGAACAATTCTTTAAATCTTTATTGCTTTTTTTTTTGTTCTTTTTCAAGATATTGTATTCCTCTGTGTAATGACTAGCGTAACAAAATATGATTCTGAAAATGATGTGCGTCATAGTCCACCTGAAGAAAGAGATCATGTTATTTGTTTTGTCATTTTAGTTTTTGACTGCTACATTTATTTTCAGTAAACTGTTAAACGTTGTGCATTATAACTGGTGTGCACAACAAAGTTGATGTCACTGATAAAGATGGTTTACTACAAAGACCGTGTTGGAAACAAAGAGATGTTTGTGATGTAAATGTCCTCATGAGTCATGTATTGCTTCACATTTGAGCTTTTAAGTAATGTTTTGCAGATAAAAACCAGGAGGAAAAATGTGTGATTTCATACCAGTCTGAGAATAACACAAACGATACAAATGACTTGCTTTGTTTTTTTTAAACTTTCAAATACTTACTTTTTTCTTGTTTTATTATTTGTATTCATTCCTTGTGTTCATGCAATGATGTCTAAAGACCATGTGATGAGATCATGTTTTGTTTGTTACTACTTATTATTACATACTCAACTTTTTTCATTTTTTATTTTATTATTCAACATTTATTGTAAATATAAACTTGATGTGTACTTGGAGAGTACATAAGCCAGCCTCAGTTGAAATACTGTTAGTGCATGTTGATGACGTTTTGCTTCAGTGCAAATACTGTGGCATCCTTCACATCTTGTTGATGATGAACTTTTGATTTTCATTCTGTTAGACGGATAATGATGTGATGAACAAGTGAGAAAGAAGGACTGTTTGAATGCTCTGATTTTATATTTTTTGAGTTCATTGTTCTTGATGATTGCAGCTCTTTTCATAAAGACTAGTGCAAAACAAGATGTTGATAATGTTAAAATACAATAACAGAGAAACAGATGTCTCATATGTCTTCAATAGTTTTACTGTTATAGTTTCATACAAGACATTTTTATTTTATCATTTATATTTTTACTTTAAATGTTTTTTTTTTAATATTTTTGAAAAAACACTCACTCACGCCGTGTGCACAAAATGATGATGTAGGCAAAGACTAGTGATGAGATCATGTTTTACTTACTTTTTTTTACTACTTATTATTACTTACTCAACTATTTACATGTTTTGTTTTATTATTCAATTGCTTAATGCACAAAGGCCATGAGAAACAGATGTTATCTAATGCATCACTATTCTTTCATATTTGTACTGTTATAGTTTCATGCAAGACATTGTTATCTTTTCATTTATATGTTTTACTTTTAAATATTCCATTTGTTTTATTCTTTCAAATAATTGCTTAAAGAACATCATGCTGTGTGCATATGATGTGTGGGTCTGTGTCGTACAAAGACCATGTGATTAAATCATGTTTTACTTACTATTATTATTCTTACTATTTTACTTTTTTTTTCAACATTTATTGCAGTGCATCCTTAGTGCTTAAAGTACAAAGGATGAGAAACAGATATTTTCTAACATGTACTCATTATTCTTTAATATGCTCTACTGTTTTGTTTATTTGAAGTTAAGTCAGTGAATAAGAAATGTTATGTGTGACTGACTTTTTGCTGTAGATTAAATATCTCTAAACAAGCCAACAGCAGAGAATACTGTTGATCATGGTATTGATATTTTTGATATATTAAAAGTTGATCCAGCCACAAGAAAGTTGAAAAATATATCATATATAGTTTAACATTTATATCCTTTTTTTGTTGTTGCTTTTATTCAGTTGACAAACATAAAGTTGTGTGCATAATGGAAACCAACAAAATGATGATATGTTGTCAGATCCTATGAAAAAAAAAATGTTGAAGCAAATAAACAATAAAATGATTCTGATCAAAGTCAGTTGTCACTTTCCTTTTCTCAAGTGAAAATAATATATCTGTTTATTTCTGTGTTTTTCATCCAGATTTTCAGATTTAACTGAGTATTCTTCCACACCAGAACAACGTGCAGGAAGCTTTATTTTATGGTACAATGCATTACAAAATAACATTTAAAGATCAGCAGTTTAATCAGGATTTAAATTACTATAATTACCACAAACTAATTTAAATCTGTTTCTGGTCATTTAGGAAGTATTAAATACGTTAGTTAGAAAAGGTTTTGTCTGTATTTTTCTGTTGAACCAAGTCAACAAAACTATTTGACAGGTTTTCATGTTATATAATGGTATTCATACAATCTGAACATGGTTACCTAAATCTAGTGTGAGAATAAGTATTCAGATCCTTAACTTAAGTAAAAGTGGAAACAATATGGTTTTAAGTAAAAGTCCTGAATTCAAAATGTTGCGTATGTAAAAGTACAACATTATTGCTTCCAAATATACTTGAAGTACAAAAAGTAAAATGACTCACTCTGCACAATGGCCAATACCAGAACAGATTATACGTTGTAAAACTATTATCAGCTAAATATACTGTAAGTATCAAATAAAAAGTGCATGTTATACAGAATGGCTCTTTCCACAGCATTATATTATTATGGTTATTATATTATCCTGTTTTTTTATCATTACAAATTCCAAGCACTTAAATGTTGTAGTTTGTCAATGTGGAGCCAATTATAGATACTTTCGAAAATACTGGGTTTATAATTTGCATACAATACTGCATGTTATCATATTGTATTCCATGTGTTTATATGTAAAAGTATCTAGTACCTGAGTGTTAAATATATGCAGTTAAGTACAAATTACGGAGCTGAAGTATAAAGGAAAATTATGTAAAAATATTACTTCAGTAGAGAACTTTAGTAAAGGTACTTATTTATATTCAACCACTGTGTGAATACACATGACACAGTGCAGCATTGAAGAAGAAATGTGAGAAAGAAGCGGTTACATTAATGTGAAATTCTGCTTTCTGCCACTTGAGGGAGCAATACATCACACACTACCCACACATAACAGTAGTGTTAGATTTGCTCTTTTCTTTTCAGCAAATACTACTTTAAGTCCCCATAAACTAATGAACATGATTTGATGCAGCAGCAACTACAGGCTGTAGGCCTACCAAATACTGTGTAGGAAATAAAATCTGCACAAAAACACTCACTTATATTTGGGGAAAAGGCCACAAGAGGGCACTAAAGGCTCATGACGTCCACGATGAATGAAGGTCAGCACCACCAGATGCTTTCCAGACAACGGCCATTAAATACAGGAGGAACAGAGCACAACTACTTCACAAGAAAGTCAAATATAACAAACACATACACATTTTATTTAAACGCGTAGAGGTTTCAGATGTATCGTTATAGCGTTAAAGTTGCTAGCCCCAATAATTATTATATTTCTGTAAATCATCATATAGCATAACAATATAAAATAACAGCTGTGAAATCATTCAAACAGGACAATCAAACACAGTGTAAAGGGGATTCATTAGTCAAATATATAAATAAAGGGAACACATTTCAACAAGGGATAGATGAGGGAATCTCCATTATTGAAATTTATAGGGAATATGAATATTGAAATAGCTTGAGACCAGATATACATTAGCTGTGTCACTGCCAGTACCTCAAAAGCCGGGATTTGACTTCACGAAAGTCACGATTTAACCATTTTCCACGATGTCTAGGTTAATATACTTTATGATGTTTTTAATTCAATGACATCCAGTCTAACAGCATGGAAGCCATTTAGTGACATCTCCTCTGTACTTCCTCTGTAATGAAATGATGAGTAAAACCAGCAGAACACAGTTGCTAATCCTCAGCACGCACGCACGCACACACACACACACACACACACACACACACACACACACACACACACACACACACACACACACACACACACGTGCACATTCAAACTTAATTTCCACACCTGTTTCCTTGAGCCCGCCTGGTGTGCTAAGCTGATGAAAAATGCGTGTTCCAGTCAGACAAAAAGTTAACCTACTGTGCGAGGTTGTGCCTTGTTGAGTAAATCTGCTGCTCATCTTACAAACTGTCCTTTAGGGGTAGTGGGAGGCAAAATGGAGGCAAATTCAACTGATAAGGCTAAGTTTCTTTGTGCTTTCTCTTATCTTTCCTTACTCATATATATACTCTGTGTGTTCTCGTAGATGTTATAGCCCTCGATCATATAAGTATACGACCAAGACTCCAAACGTGATTAGTGACAACTCAATATTTACTCAAAATATATTTTATAACTTTTCGAAATTTGGTTTATTGACAATGAAAACTTAACTAATACTTTTGGGAATTCATTGGAATGAAGTTTGCAAGGAATGTGTTACACAAGATTTACAGTAAATGCAGCAGAAAGCATCATATTTGAAAAGGTTTCAAGCCATTATCCTGATTACATTTTAATATATACCATCTGTCATAATATCTCAACACATATTAGGTCTACATAATAATTACAATCAGAATCATAATCAGAATACCTTTATTCGTCCCACAGAGGGGGAATTTACCTTGTTACAGCAAAAAGGCAAAAGTGACACACACACACACACACACACACACACACACACACATGATTCCTGGAGTATTTGGGGCTGTGGATAAATGATCCATTGACTCTTCAATGTAATAAAATCACCTGATGCAAACGTTATCCTGTGACCTCAGATGCTCACTTATTTGTGTGGTATAGGCAACATTATTACTAAAACTGTCCATTTCTCACCATGTAGCGCCCCTGTGCAGCGTTAAGTGACATATTTAGAGCTCTGAAGAATATTACTGCTTGCTCATAAAGAAATGTTTATGAATAATGTGCTACCAGAAGGTCTTACACTATGAAGAGAAGTGAGCTTTATGACAGTGTTAATGGTGAGCACAACATAAGGAAGGAACTGCATTTCTGCTACTTTTATTAGATGTATTCGCTGAGGTTCAGGAGAGGGCACCGTGCCAGGAACAAGCAGTTCAGAGCTAGCATGTGACAGGAGAAACAGACAGTCAGTGTAGTGTAGGGCCTGGATGACCTTGGGCGGAAGACCCAATCAACCTGGAGGTGTGGGCTCGCCTGTACTCCAATCAACAATCGACAGCACCTCACTCAGAAATACACATATCCAATCATAATATGACACCTTTATTCTGTACTAAGTATATGAAATGTGTTTGGCCAGTTTCCGGGGCTCTGGAAGGAAAATGTGAGACAGTTAACTGCTTGGAGTGGAAACTGCTCGTGGCCTGTGGAACACTGATCTCCAGAGACCTCAGCTGAGCATTTGTAATCCTTATCACAACTGAAATAAATCAGTTTTATTATAACCTTATTGCCTGGTCGGACTCCTTGCTTCACAGAGGAATTTTGAACACGACAGCTCTCAGCCACATCTCCAGCACGTCAGATAAGCCAATATAGTCGTGGCATGCACCAAAATGGCTTCATGCACTGCTCAGGCTGAACAAGGCCTGTGCTCCTGGAGTCACCTTTACCTGCTGTATAACTCTAATCCACCAACTGAACCCCCTGGGAAGTCTTGCGCATGATAGTAAGAGTTGAGTCAAGCCTAAAGCATGGCTTTGTGCTCTCAACTGCTTTGTTACATCAGAGCTGGAGGAAAGTGAAAGCTAGACTGCCATTGGTGCTTGAGACCCTCCACCCTGCCAACACCTCATTCTTTCATGCTCACCACTCCAACTCTTTTTTCTGTCTAACTTGTTCTCGCTCTTCTTCTTTTGTCTTGCAGGGGGGGAATGGAGCAGGGTGGGGAAGGAGGAGAGGTAAGAAAACAAATGTGGTTGCTGCTGGGATTAAAGCAGATCATTTATAAAAGCAGCTCAGTCAACTCAGATTATGTGTGAGACTTTGACCAAGTGCAGCAAGAATATAAATACCTCTCAGATGTGAAATGTAACTTAATATGTTTACTTTCTTCATTCAGGTATTTCAATGTTGTGAATTCTTTCCTTTCATTTATCTAAGGGCTGATGACTTAATTTAGTACGGAATACAGAAAGAAATGTGACATCTGCGATTTTCTTATCAAACAAAGTCCTTTTGCAATCTTTAAAGCAAAAGGAAAATGAAAAACCAATCTAGTAAAATTATATGTGTTTAAAAATGTGATGAAAGCTAGAAGGTTGTACAAAATCCTTTCCCACACTTTATAGAAGTCCGTACAGTGAAGATGTGGCAGCGGACACATTTCTCTCCTGATACAATTCTATAAAGCTTAATATTTGAACTGAAGCAAGCAGTAAATTAATGCATTTTAAATGCAATTGAATGCTACATATTACAATTATGAGAGGGTATCTTCATTAGTTTAGACCCAAAAGAGTAATCCATTGTTTTAAGGAGTGCTTTTGATATTAATATTAGTTTCCTTTTTGAGTATAATGAAGTGCAGTTTTTTATGGAAAAACTAAAATAAAGATTATTGAATTAACTTAACAAAATAATATTTAAATGGAAATAAATTAAGATGAACTCACTGCTTTAATCTTAACAACTTGGTGTTCATGAAAATAATTAATATTCTTTTGAAAATCTGAATCTGAAAGGCAACAAATAACTAGGGCTGTCAGATAGATGTTAAAGAGTTAAATAGCACAAATCACACCACACCACAGCTCATGACTAGTATACTGATCTTGTTTACTGATGCTCCTTTGACCTGTAAAGGCCTGTTCTCTTTGTATTATATTGCTACCTTTAAGGATCTAAATACTACTTCCCCCATTAATATGATCTTCCTTCCTTCCTTTCTTTCAGGGGTGCTAGTCGCCATCCGGACCTCCCTCCCCTCGCCTCACTGTACCAGACCCCAAATGTTCAACATATTTTTTGTGACTTTACAGAACCAAAATCAACTAAAACAGACTCTTCCGGATGCCGCATCTCAGCCCCTATCTCCCCCTATGCCTCGCCACTCAGTGATGCCTCCCCCCAGCAGCGCTCTGCCACCTCACCCGTCTCCTGCCCTCTGATTTTCCCTCCACTGCCTGTCTTACCCTCGCCTCACCTGTGTGTTAGTGTCGTCCTGATATGAACCTTGCTGTTACAGCTCCCACGCAAACCAACCAATAGAGTAACCTCACCACAAACACACACAAATAAAAGAGACACACCTTTATTGTACACATGCATGAAACACACACATACAGTAAATACTTTCTGGGCTCCCTCAATAAAAACATCCTCCCCTCTGTCATGAACCTTGGAGTGACCTTCAATAGCGCTTTTAAATTTGATAAGCAGGTCAGCACCGTAGACAAGACCTGCTTTTTTTAAAATACGACTATTGGCAAAGACCAAGTCGTTTTTATCTTTTAACCTGTTAAGCCCTGAGCCTGTTTTTCAGGTCTCAGGCTCGAAAATGACATTCCCAGAACAAATGACCATATCTTCCCTTCTAAAAGGGTTAAATTAATAATCTTTTTTCTCAAAGTAATGATTAACCTGTGAGTTGGATGTAGAAAAGTCAGAATCAATATAGATGTTTTTTATTTTAAAGAAAATTCAGATTTTACATAGTAAAAAACTGTAAATTATAGTGTCCGTCCAAAAATTATTTGTTACTTATAGTGAAAACTACCCTTGGATGATGGTAAGGTAGACTAAAAGCTTTAGGAATCCAAAGTACAACATATAATAAGTACCTGTATCAAGAATGATGCAAAACAAGTGACATTTGACCTTTTTAGAGAGATTTAGCAAAAATAAACCACTTCTGGGGTCATTTGGGTGGATTTTCCATATCTCTGGCCCCCCTGCTCAATTTTGATGGTTGACACCACTTTCTGACCGTTACGGCCCCTACACACGGCGGCGTGCGGTGACTCTTCAACGCTTCTGCCCATTCACTTTGAATGGGGTGACGTCACGATTCGCCGAACTGCATTCTGGGAGCAAAGCGTAGCTTTCCTCGCGGTGCTCGCTGCAAAAGTAGAGCATGTTCTACTTTTGAAGCTGAGGCGGAGGCGGCAGCCAATCAAATCCCGCGTATGCAAATCTGACAGTTCACGCGCTAGCCAATCAAACCGCGTGTATGCTGGGAGAGCCAGACCGCAGTTCATTTCCTCATATGCCAAAAAATTGAGGAGAAAATAATCGGAGGGTAGGGAATCACCCGGTGCTTTCAGTCCCTGTTCACCTACCGGGATACAAACCGGAGGAGCCAGGCATGGAGGGGGGTGGTAGAGACAGTGGGTGAAACTGGTAGGTTTTCGCCTGTTTGGAGAGTGTACTTCGTTTGAATGGACAGCAGCATAGACAGTATATTTAGCCACCATGCAATGTTGCATAAAATAGCACCATAGACATTAATTAAAAATCGCTTTTTAGACATTAATGTCTATGGTGAGATTCATACACGGGAGCCTTTTTAAAGCCTTTTTACCCCGCTGCAAACAGAACCACCCACCCCCCTTCCCATCCCATCACAAACTTTACACAGATCCCCCCTTCCAATTATCAACTCATGTCTTGTTTCCGCAAACTCTTGTGTCCTGCAGCAGCTAAACGTTTTGCAAGCCCCCGTTCGTTTAGTACCTAAAATAATAGACATCGCTTTTTCCAGCTGACAAACCCGACTTTCTGGTCACTTCTTCAATTTTCCAGCCCTTGGGGAGAGACACGGGAGATTCATGTGATTGGTTGTTGGTCGCGTTGCTCGCGTAAACTCCCCAAGCTCAAGACACGCCCACGCCAAGCGGCAACGCACGCCGCCGTGTGTAGGCTGCGTTACGGCCCCTACACACGGCGGCGTGCGGTGACTCTTCAACGCTTCTGCCCATTCACTTTGAATGGGGTGACGTCACGATTCGCCGAACTGCATTCTGGGAGCAAAGCGTAGCTTTCCTCGCGGTGCTCGCTGCAAAAGTAGAGCATGTTCTACTTTTGAAGCTGAGGCGGAGGCGGCAGCCAATCAAATCCCGCGTATGCAAATCTGACAGTTCACGCGCTAGCCAATCAAACCGCGTGTATGCTGAGAGAGCCAGACCGCAGTTCATTTCCTCATATGCCAAAATATTGAGGAGAAAATAATCGTAGCGGTAGGGAATCACCCGGTGCTTTCAGTCCCTGTTCACCTACCGGGATACAAACCGGAGGAGCCAGGCATGGAGGGAGGTGGCAGAGACAGTGGGTGAAACTGCTAGGTTTTCGCCTGTTTGGGGAGTTTATATCCAGTGTACTTCGTTTGAATGGACAGCAGGCATAGACAGTATATTTAGCCACCATGCAATGTTGCATAAAATAGCACCATAGACATTAATTAAAAATCGCTTTTTAGACATTAATGTCTATGGTGAGATTCATACACAGGAGCCTTTTTAAAGCCTTTTACCCGCTGCAAACAGAAACCCCCCCCCTTCCCATCACAAACTTTGCACAGACCCCCCCTTCCAATTATCAACTCCTGTATTGTTTCCGCAAACTCTTGTGTCCTGCAGCAGCTAAACGTTTTGCAAGCCCCCGTTCGTTTAGTACCTAAAATAATAGACATCGCTTTTCCAGCTGACAAACGCGACTTTCTGGTCACTTCTTCAATTTTCCAGCCTTTGGGGAGAGACACGGGAGATTCATGTGATTGGTTGTTGGTCGCGTTGCTCCCGTAAACTCTCCAAGCTCAAGACACGCCCATCGCCAAGCGGCAACGCACGCCGCCGTGTGTAGGCTGCGTTAGAGCCAAGAGAATCAAAGGGGGAGTCCCCCACACACACTCATTGTGAAGAGAAAAGGTGGGGGCTTGGCGCATGCAGTTTTGCATCAGAGCGAACCTATTTCTAGCTCTGACATCTGGAAACGGAAAAGCAGTTTTATTGCTTATGGCAGGGCTGCCAACACTCACGCATTGAGCGTGAGAGTCACGCAATTAACCCATATCTCACGCCACTCACGCCACACATGCCTTTCCTCACGCTAAGTTTCCGTCCAAAATAAATGTATATAAAAATAAAGTGAAGGAACAGCAATCCGAGCGGTCTACGAAATGAGACGGTCTTCTGGCTTAGTTCAGTGAAGTTGGAACGATATTGGGAGATTCGGATTTCACGGATCAATAACTCATGAACAAAACGTTATTCAGACACAAATGACGTCTCCTAAGTACCGTGGTAAGGACAACGAACTACAATCACATTTTGATAATAAAAAAAAGCCAATAGGCTACGCGCCGTCCTCCGAGCGGGCACATTACATTGGTCTCTATCCGCAGCCGGAGAAGAAACGAGTGCTCAGGGACCGTCTGCAAAGTGCAACTCCGAAAAAAGAGAATACAATAATATTCACTATTATACAGTATATTACTAACTCACTACACACATCAATAGTCTCCTGGTGGTCATACTACAGCAAGGAGTTTGGAAGAATATGCTTTTGAAGAATTTTGGGGAATGTTTATAATGTAAATCTTCAATAAATATGGCATTATCTTGAATAACTTTACTACAGTATTTTCTACCGAATTCACTATTTGCATTGTTGTTGTTAGCATCTGGTTAGCTAGCTGCGCTAACGGATATTAGAAGCTGTTTCTAAAACAAGGAGAGGAGAGCTCTCTGCTGTCAGACTGAGAGAGATAACTACAGCTCAGTGAGGTAAGGGACTCTCTGATTGTTTAGATAGTTAACTTTAGTCCAGTTATCTCAGTGGGTCTCAAACGTTTTGGTCACCATTTATGAGAATAAATGAAAAACAGTTATGAAATACTATATGACAGTAAAACAAGAATACAGTTTGAAAGGGAGTGATTTGTAAAATATCCATAAAGAAAAGAAAATCTGTTTACAGTTCTGTTTCATATGGTGTTGAGAGATGTATCCATAAATTCATTTTGCTCTCAAAGTGCACCAGATTGATGCATTTAACTTCAATATTTAAAAAAAAATCTTCCAGGGGGAGCATGCCCCCGGACCCCCCTAGAGGAGGTGAGGACCCCCCTCACTTATAAAATAGCACTTGATTGTAAGAGTCGCGGGTACACTGTGTATGTGCGTATTCCACTGTAGCACCCGGTACATTAATGGGAAACCCTAGTTTGTACATATTCAATACATTTGTAACACTGTACACATGAACGTTTATTTTTCGGTTCACCAAAAAGAAATCTCACTCCTAGCTGAACTCAAATGTTGGCAGCCCTGCTTATGGATTATCAGAAATCATTTCAAAGGGACACAGACACATTGGATTAACCTATGGATTAACTTCAGCAGCGTTTTTATCGTTTTAATGCCATTGAAGACCCACTTTGGAGAGACTACAGAGCCAAGGTAAAAATGTTAGCATTTTTAGCTACCTAGCGTCATCTGTTTTGATGTCTGTTTTTTGTTTATAACGTCGCGAATTCGTATAATTCAGTGATAATGAGGTCACCCATAGATTCGGTGTCACCTCACGATGTGAATCGATGTCATGGATGTGGAGAAGAGATAAATAATAAGGTTTTGTGAGTGATTTTCGGTGTAGTAAATCTGTTAGTTTTTCGCTCGTTGCTAATTCAGAGGCTCAGTGTTAGCATTGTGGTTTTCTTTAAAAAAAAAAAAAAAAAGATCAGTTAGATGAGTTCTTCCCGTTACATGGATATAAAACATTCATAGTTATTAAATGAACATGCCCTCAGACACTGTTTCCTGCAAGATGTTGCGGAGGGCGTCGGTACCGGGGTCTCTCGGGCTTAACAGGTTAAAGACCTAGAAAGAGTCATTAACGCCTTGTTACCTCGAGACGGGATTACTGCAACGCTCTTTACTTGGGTATGGACCAGGCGTCAATTAGACGCCTGCAGCTAGTTCAGAACGCAGCTGCACATCTTCTGACTGGCCACAAAAGCGTCACCACATCACCCCAATTCTGGCCTCACTGCACTGGCTTCCAGTTCGGTTCAGAATGATTTTAACTCCTTTTATTTGTTTTCAAAGCCCTAAATGGGCTGGCTCCGGCCTATATAGCCGAACTCCTCCATCGCTACACCCCAGCCAGAGCTTTAAGGTCGGCTGACCAGCTGTTGCTGATAGTGCCCAAGACCAGGCTCAAAACCCGAGGTTATGCCAGCGCAGACACACACACTGGGCAAACAGGTTTAAACTGTAGGACATTGTCTGGTGTGTAAATACAGTTTAACCTCTGTAGTCCACAACAATAACAATAACTCACTGAGTGACTGAGGCAGGGTACAAGAGGGGGAGTGATGCGCTGTTTGTGTGCCTGTGTGTTCATGTTAGCTTATACGTGTGTGTGCATGTGTAGCTGCTGGCGTATAATGTAACTCTCCTGAGGCTTGTGCAGGGAATCGTTCTTTGAGGACAGATATCATTCTGTTTTGTGTGCAGTGGTTAGATAGTTAGCTATAGTAGACTGCCTGAACAGATGTGTAGAATGACGTCTCGTGTTGTAACTGTAGAGTAGCAACTGTTCCGTGTAGCTTCGTATGGCTTAGTGTGGTTTGGCCTCGATGTTTAGAAACAGGGTTTTAACCAGGAAGCAATACACAATGCTCATTTTTCTCAGCTGTTAGAGCGTAAACGTGAATTGTGTTCATGTGATGCATGAGAAAACAAGAGCAGTTATTTCACGAGTAATTTAACTTCAAATGTTCAAGGAATTTCTCAAAAACAAGCAATAAGCAAAATTAAAGTGAGAAGAAAACCAGTTTTTAATTCTGAAATTCTGATTGCGCATGATAGTAAGAGTTGAGTCAAGCCTAAAGCACGGTCTTTTTGCTCTCAACTGCTTTGTTGCATCAGAGCTGGAGGAAAGTGAAAGCTAGACTGCCATTGGTGCTTGAGACCCCACCCTGCCAACACCTCATTCTTTCATGCTCACCACTCAACTATTTTTTCCGTCTAATTGTTCTCGCTCTTCTTCTTTTGTCTTGCAGGTGGGGGAATGGAGCAGGGTGGGGAAGGGGAGAGGTAAGAAAACAAATGTGGTTGCTGCTGGGATTAAAGCAGATCATTTATAAGCAGCTCAGTGAACTCAGATTATGTGTGAGACTTTTGACCAAGTGCAGCAAGAATATAAATACCTCTCAGATGTGAAATGTAACTTAATATGTTTACTTTCTTCATTCAGGTATTTCAATGTTGTGAATTCTTTCCTTTCATTTATCTAAGGGCTGATGACTTAATTTAGTACGGAATACAGAAAGAAATGTGACATCTGCGATTTTCTTATCAAACAAAGTCCTTTTGCAATCTTTAAAGCAAAAGGAAAATGAAAAACCAATCTATTAAAATATATGTGTTGTACAAAATCCTTTCCCACCCTTGATAGAAGTCCGTACAGTGAAGATGTAGCAGCGGACTAATTTCTCTCCTGATAAAATTCTATAAAGCTTAATATTTGAACTGAAGCAAGCAGCAAATTCATGCATTTAAATGCAATTTATTGCTACATATTACAATTATGAGCAACCTGTCCTCCTCCAAAAAACGACCAAATAGGTCGATTGTTCAGCAGCTTATTGACCTATTGTCACGTTTTAAAGTTTAGCACCTCTTGTGGTCGTGTAAGAAACAACAATTTGCGGCATGATCCATTGATTGCAAACGCTGGAGGGTTGTATATTCACAAATAACCCTCTCTGGAAAATCTTAAATTGTAGAATAGTTTGGCCATTAAAATGCTTTTGATTTGATTCCTAGCGAGAAGTGTATATTGTACTTTTAGAATCCACATCCAGTGGATGTGTAGGATCAATAGTTCGATAGATATTATATTACGATTTGAGGTCTCGTCAGGAGAACGTTAATATACTACGTCTTTCCCCACAGCGTCCATGTAAAGTTGGCGTCAACCCTCACGGGGTGAAAACAGTATTTCCGGTCACACAAAGTTTTCATAGTAAAACGGAAGTATTCCCTCACTGTCAAACGATTTCACAGTGATATATTTGCATTACTCATCCACTAAAAAACAGCAGTTTATCCTTGTTAATTACACAACATTGATAGGTTTAAATTGTGTACAATGCTTTTGTGTTTTTAACCTTCGATTCGGAGAAACAAATAGTTTTTTCTGAGTTTAGGATGGCAGAAGACACTACACTACCCATAATCCTCAGCTATCGTTTGGGACTACAACATTCGCTTTGCTTGACAAACCCCGTGATTAGTCCTCAAGCTCTGTGATTGGATGTTGGAGTGGCAGTGCTCCAAGGTTACGTCTATTAAATGGAATGAAACCACGGCAGACTATCCAAAACTGGACTCGGACCCCCCCCCCCCAGAATAACACATGCTGGCTATTGTGTTTCGCAACATGTTCTATGGCATGTCTCTACTGGGAATTGTAGTTTTAAAAGACTAGTTAGTTTTTTTTTCTTATTCAAAAGAAGACCTTAACTTAAAGTATTCTTTAATGTTTAAATCAGGGGTGGGGAACCTCCGGCCTCTGGGCCGTATACGGACCGCGAGACCATTTGATACGGCCCTTGAGGTAATTTATAAACACACGCAAAAAAAATAATAATCTAGACCGCAACAGAATTAAACAAGCGAGTGCCGGTTTTTCCTGGCCAAGGATTGGTTCCTTGAACACAACACAAGCGTAACGTGTCATCACGTGGTGTAGTGCTGCCGGAACGCACCGGAATGCCGCTCCAGCACTTCAAAAATTGCAGTACACTTAAGGAGCCGTACAAATGCCGCAGTTTTTGCGTGGCTGTGTCTTTAGTTGTAAGCCCAGTGGCGATCTATTTATCTGACATACTGATCATACAGTCAATAACGCCATCGAAAATAATATGCTACATTACAGTACAACTACTCTGGGTCTTTGTGTGTCATTCAAGCTCGGCTGTGTGTGTGTGTGTGTGTGTGTGTGTGGCCTGAGTGTATTTTGTGTGAGCGAGCGAGCGAGAGAGAGCGGTACCTCCAGCCTCTCCGGTTGATATTCTGGGCTCTCTCAATGAAAACACCCTCCCCTCTGTCATGAACCTTGGAGTGACCTTCACTAGCACTTTTACATTTGACAAGCAGGTCAGCACCATAGTCAAATCCTGCTTTTTTTAAATAAGACTATTGGCCAAAACCAAGTCGTATTTCTCTTTAAAGACCTAGAAAGGGTTATTAATGCCTTTGTTACCTCAAGACTGGACTATTGCAACGCTCTGTATGTGGGTATGGACCAGGCCTCAATTAAACGACTGCAGCTAGTCCAAAACACAGCTGCACGTCTTCTGACTGGCCACAAAAAGCGTGACCACATCACCCCAATTCTGGCCTGATTTGGTAAAAAGCCCACTTACCACGACAAGGTACAGGCCATAAATGGGATAAGATATGACAAAGACACAAGGTGAAAAACAAATGAGAAAGAAAGGCATACACATATACAAACAGATACATAAAGGGTGTAGAGGGGCACCAAATACCAGTGTCCTGCCTCTAAACAGAGGGATGGGGGTGACGAGGAGTCAGAGGGTGTAGAGGGGCACTGAATAGTGTCCTGCCTCTAAACAGAGGGATGGGGGTGACGAGGGGTCAGAGGGTGTAGAGGGGCACTGACTAGTGTCCTGCCTCTAAACAGGGGGATGGGGGTGACGAGGAGTCAGAGTGTGTAGAGGGGCACTGACTAGTGTCCTGCCTCTAAACAGAGGGATGGGGGTGACGAGGGGTCAGAGGGTGTAGAGGGGCACTGACTAGTGTCCTGCCTCTAAACAGGGGATGGGGGTGACGAGGAGTCAGAGGGTGTAGAGGGGCACCGAATACCAGTGTCCTGCCTCTAAACAGAGGGATGGGGGTGACGAGGAGTCAGAGGGTGTAGAGGGGCACCGCATACCAGTGTCCTGCCTCTAAACAGAGGGATGGGGGTGACGAGGAGTCAGAGGGTGTAGAGGGGCACCGCATACCAGTGTCCTGCCTCTAAACAGAGGGATGGGGGTGACGAGGAGTCAGAGGGTGTAGAGGGGCACTGAATAGTGTCCTGCCTCTAAACAGGGGGATGGGGTGACGAGGGGTCAGAGGGTGTAGAGGGGCACTGAATAGTGTCCTGCCTCTAAACAGAGGGATGGGGTGACGAGGGTCAGAGGGTGTAGAGGGCACTGATAGTGTCCTGCCTCTAAACAGGGGATGGGGGTGACGAGGAGTCAGAGGGTGTAGAGGGGCACTGAAGTGTCCTGCCTCTAAACAGAGGGATGGGGGTGACGAGGAGTCAGAGGGTGTAGAGGGGCACTGAAGTGTCCTGCCTCTAAACAGAGGGATGGGGGTGACGAGGAGTCAGAGGGTGTAGAGGGGCACTGAAGTGTCCTGCCTCTAAAATAGATACATTAATGTTTTTTTGAATGGCTGGTGTTCAACACCACTGCCAAACTTAAATTGTGCTGTTTCACAGGGCGCCCAGAAAATAAACGCCGTCTTGAGCCAGCGCCTGACTTCCTGCGTGCAACAGCTGTAGGCTGGCAGCCAATCATCGGGCCTTGACGTCTGGAAGCCCGCCTTAAAATGGCGGCCCTTTTGCTGGTCAGGCTGCCAGATTTCCCAAAGGAATGGAAGGCTGACAGCAGTTTGGAGGGGTTGCTTCTCAGGACATTGTACTGCTTAGCCATTGCCAGTAGCCCAGCAGTGAAATGTGGATCCTGGCAACGACTTTTCATTTCCTCCATCATGTTATCCACAAGAGAGACGTCATCTGATGCGATATCTAAGAGGGAAAAATATTTAAATTAAAGGTTTTTTTTTAAGTTGATATTATACATATAGTAACAATTTATTAATTCATCAATCTATTAAGCACCAAAATGATGTGTGAACATAAACCTGCACACTCACAACTCACCTTCTTGTGGCCTATCACCAGTGACACTTCTGGAGGGCTGGACTTGTGCTGTCAATACACCTGTGAAGAGTAGCATATGATAGTATTCAGTTAATTTGTATTAACTATTTCAGTGCCTCTTTTCTGATGTTATGGTCCAAGGGGAAAGAAAAGTCTAGGTATATATATTGTGTGTGTGTGTGTGTGTGTGTGTGTGTGTGTGGTGTGTGTGTGTGTGTGTGTGTGTGTGTGTGTGTGTGTGTGTGTGTGTGTGTGTGTGTGTGTGTGTGTGTTCAGTTGAAATGTTCATAACAAACCTTCATCTTGTTGCTCCTGATGCGTAGTGCTTGGTTCATGAGCGCCTACAGATACCAAGAGATACATCAATTATGTGTGTCCCACATGGTATTAGTGATGGACATGGATAATATAGAACTACTTTGTTATTTTGATTTAAAGTTTCAATTATTTTATATAATTACACCATTATTAATTTTTGTGTATTACTTACTTCTAAACGACTGACATGATTGCCTTTCAAGTCTGAGGGGTTGGAGGAAATCCAAAGAGATGGTTTCTATAAAACATTAAGGGATCAACATTAATTAAAAACTAAACAGTGTATATCCTTTATCTTGTAATCAAAACATGAAATGTTGGCAGTCTCATTACACCAGTTATTGTTAAAATATTGACTTTACCTGCCGATGTCAGTTTCATCAGCTCTGCTCTCATCTCTGGGTTTATTGGTAGAAAGGAGTGTGACAAACAGCTGTAATGTTTCATCACTGCTGCCTGGTGTTTGCAAGGCGCTCCTGTTTGTCCTGCAGGGCAAGAACACAGCTCCAAATCCATGTCTACATCATAAGTTTGTGTAGATCCCTTCACCACAAACTTCTTGTCCTCAATCTGCAAAATCACAAGTCAAACAAGGATAAATGTATTTGTTACACAAGTGACATATGTGCGTATTGATTCTGTAGTGATAAACCTATAGCATGTTATGTTTTTTCAGCTGTTATATCCATTACCTGCTGAATATGCAATGCTGCAATGTTGCCATCTTGGGGGAGGAATTTTGCTCGCTGGAATGATTCCCAGCGTCCAAGGGCAACATCAACAATGCGTGCCTCATAATAGGTCTCCAGCCTCGAGGTCAGCAGATCAAACAGCTGAGGAAGGTTGAAGGCCTTTGTCCTCTGCAGTATTTTGTCCTTGAGGACACGCATTGCCGCTTCTGCAAAATTGTTGGTATTGTTTCCTCTGGTGAGGAAACTGCCTCTATAACTGAGGGCCCAACACTCTCTTCTGGCGTACAGTCGGTCCAAGTACCTGAGGAACTTTTCATACCTGCAATTGGTTAAAAAAAAAAAATTATCCAAACAGTAAAGCTTAATCACTTCATTACATTGGGTGTTGGATGTTATTTGATAAGAATAAGTCAATTTCTCTCATATGGCTAAACAAAACATCACTAACTTGTCTGCATTAAACACTAACCTGGCTACAACTGGATGCCCTCTTGCCTCGCTGTAAAGCCTATCCACACTGCCTATCTCCTGACAGTAAAGCATCTCTTTTACAATGGCAAAAAGTGCCGGTCTGTCTCCGTGAGTGACCCCACTCTCCTTGCTCCACAGCCACCTCCAAACTGCTTGTAGCAGATGGAAGGAGCACAGGAGAAGTGTGGCCTTAGGAAATGCTTTTCCCAGAGCTCCCCTCTCTGCCCTACAGTCATCTGTGATGACCAGTTGTGGCCCTTCGTGTCCTCTGCCAGCAAAGCCCTTCTCTCCAACAACTTGTTTGAGCTGTTCCAGCCCTTGAGCAATAGTCTGCTCATCCTCAGACTGGCAGAGGAGAATGCCCAGAGGGAGGCCACCTGCACAGCTGTGGGTCAGGAGGAGGAATACCCTGCAGTTCTCCCTGTCCATATTCCCTGAGGAATCTATGAAGCACAGCTCCCCACTGTGCTTCAGTTGGTGCACTTTCTTCATGAGTGGAGAACACACAACCACAAGAGGAGCTCCCTGGGAAGTTGTTCCCAGGAGAGCACAGGTGTCATTACACTTATTGTTGTAACTCTCCACTTGAAGCTTGAGCGCTGCCAACATCGTGGGACCTGTTTGCGTGCCATACTCCTCCCTACACACCTTGTGGAACAGTCTGGGTAGAAAATGAATTAGTTGGTATGGGTGTCACTTACATGCAGTAGAAAAGCGTATTTGTATTCACTGAATACATCATAGTTTTTATTGCATCGTTATTTATATAGTGGGTAGTAGGTATCTTGACCATGTTTCCAGATGTGATACCCACCTCTGTACATAAGGCAGGTCGGGGCAAATCTCCCTGTTGGCCGACACGTACACATAACGCTGCCCATACTCCATTTGGAGGTCGTGTTTCAGGACCGCCAGTGCAGATGTTGGAGTGTGGCCAATTTCAAAGAGCCCTGTGAGTATGTTGTTTGCCTTTAACCCAACATCTCGGTGGCGGATGGCGTCCGCAACAAAAAGATTGTGGTTGTGCCTGTTTATTAGAATAACCTTAAATGGTAGGTCAGGCATGTGTGGGTCTTCGGTCCTATAACATAAATCAATATATATATCAATATTATGTAAAAAAAGCAAAACGTGAAATAATAAGTATGTGGATCAGTAAACTCACTTCATTTCCCCACGAGTACTCTTGAGTGTCGTGTGCATTTTTGCTTGACAGCAGGTGTTCTTGCTGCTTTTGGCTGCTCTCGGGTTCACCCTATGCTGACACTTATAACTTGCCTGAACAAAATAAAGCAGATTTATTATAGTACAGGTCAAAGTAAAAAGGATAATTAAAAGGTAACTTCAAGAAATATCAACAAGACAACACTTACTTTGAAAAGCACCCGCTTCCCCAACCTGGGTCGGGTAACATCCACCCTCCATGTCACCCCTGATGACCCCTTCAGCTTTTGTACCCACTCCTTGACCTGTTCCACAGTGTGGACATCCAGCCTCAAAGTGGCCTCAAAACCAGTGTGGTCCCCCAGTGAAACCACCTCTTCATACTGGCACACGTGGTATCTGAACTCACCTGGTAGCCAACCCTACAAGGAAACAGACAACTATTCATTCAAATCCACACACATACTGTGTCAGCTCAGAATATAATACCTGTATGCTAGATATATACATGTAATGTTCTACAAAAATGATACTGCAACATAACAACTACCATAACAACACAATCACTTTACTAAAGAATGACTATGACAATATTAGGGAAAATAAACCCTAATGGGGATACTTTGGCAAATCTAGAGTTTTGCCATGATCTGAATAACTAAAGAGGACCATGAGGTTTAAAATGTACTGACTTTACTTAGAACTAGAGTAGAATACACATTATACTTGCAGGCTTAAAAAGTCTGAAAAATACAAATCCAACCCTCAAAATCCTAAAACATTGGTATAGTTATGCTAAAATGTTTATATTCTCTTTAAATGTACTTCATGTGTTTGCATGTTATTCTTCTCAAAACGTTAATATGTTATTAATGTCAAATGTTATATATACAAATGTTGTATTATATAACAAAAATAGACATTTATAACATATTATAAATGTCTACCTTTAAATAAAATATTAAATAGATACCTTTACATCCTAAACAGAAGGTCAAAACGTTAATATGTTACATGACAAACAAAAAAAACGAAACATATTATATATATAGGCTATATATACAGATGTTTGCTAATGTATCCCTCTTATATCCATCAGGAATTAATATTAAATGATTAATTAACATTACCTCAGCGCTGCATAAGTGTGGTCGTCAGTCATATTGACAAAGAAGCACTATTATATTGCATATCTACTTTTAATATTGCTGTATGATGCAGCGTTTAAAAGGACGGTATTTCGCTTGTCAGATTCAGATTTCGCGGGTGAGGCAGTGATGTAACCATAGGGATGTAACGCCAGGTTGATGCTGTGACGTAACGCCGCGTCGATGCTTGCGTAATGCGGAAGTGGGATCTAAACTGGGTTGGAAAAACGATAGACGCGTCCCGTCGATGTCTTTACGGCTGGACTGTTAGCACACATGTGAAGTTTTAGCACTTTTTGACAATTTTCATAGGAGTTATAGCGATATCGTGTTTTATTGCACGGGATGCGTTGCCATGGAAACAGCTTTTGAGGAAAACTCACCGGTGATATACAAGCGATGTTTGGGGGGCGATCGGACTGTGTCCATTGAAGTTACAGCGACATCGTGTTTTATGGCGAGGGATGCGTTTCCATGGAAATGGCATATGATGACACCCCATAATGACGTAGAGCTGTTGAGGACAGGACCATTAACCATTATCTGAAGTCTGCTGCTCTGATATTATGACATCATCGTGTTCCATGACACAGGGGTTTATATTTGAGCTAACGACGTGTCCAGAGATCAAAGGTTTCCATGGTGATGTGCAGTAATTAGTGAGAGGAGAGCATTTTCATTGTTCTGAATGAGAGATAAACCTCTTACATGTGAACGAGGCTGAACTTACAATGGGGTTTAATGGAGACATGTTGAAAGTTTTTGTTACTTCATGCCCTCAGGAGGCATTTTGTTTAATTATTTTGCTTAATTTGTTTTAATTGTTCAAGCTATGAGATGTTTTCCTACGTTTCTCATGAAAAATTATGTCTCAGGAATATAGGGTTTGGGAATTATGGCAGGTTTAAAAGAAAATATGAAGGCAAAATTAAATCTGTCCTCCACTCTAGCTGTGACATCACGCACTCTAAAATCTGAAGAAGGCCTCTTTTCCAAGGTCTGAACAATGTTTAATATCTCTAAAAGTATTAATCAAATTTAAAAGTTGTGTTACACGAATAATGTCAGAAAGATGTGTAACATTCTAAAGTTGGAATGAGGTTTGTGAGTGAAAGTATGAAGGAACAGTTAGCAGTTGAAGTCGCATAAAGATTTTTGAAGTCTGAAGAGTTTCTCCATTGACTTCCATGTTAAAAATGTGATGAATTATGGGATATATCTCTGGAATTATGAAAGTTATGAATGAGAAAAGTAATAGCCATCGATTCCCGACCGAGCTGAACGTTTTGATGTTTGAACAGAGTTTCTGCGATGTGGAATGTGGGAGCAGAAGAGGCGCAAAATAACCCGGCGGAATAATAAAGAATTTTGTGCGTAGAAGAACAGATAGTTGGAATTCTGTATCAACATTCCCACTAAATTATGACCCCCTAATTAACAAGATTAGGTCTGATCTGTCCCGATGGAATGTAATAGCATTCCTCAGCTTAGCACAGAGGGTGGAAGCTATAAAGATGAACATTCTCCCAAGACTCTTATATTTGTATCAATCCATCCCAGCTGAACTGCCGAACGGACATTTTCTAAATCTGGACAGGGCAATTTCTAGATTTATCTGGCAGGGAAAAAAGCCTTGGATTAGGTTCAAGACCCTCCAGCTACCTAAAGAGAGAAGGGGTCTCTCTCTTTCTAATTTTAAGAATTATTACAAAGCAGCTCAGATAAAACCTCTGGTGTATATATGCAATCCTTCCTACGTAGCACGTTGGAAGGAGATAGAATGCCGGACTTCGAGCAATGTCCCACTATAGGCGGTAATAGGTGGGGGTATTTAAAAAAAACATGAATGGGAGTCAATTCCGTGGGTGGCGTCATCACTGAAAATATGGTCACAGGTGGTAAGAGAACATGAGAATAAGGAACCTTTTCATATGTTGAGATGGATAGCTTATGATTTGATTTTATACCCAATAGGACAAACGCAGGATTTAAAAAATGGGCAGAAAAGGGGCTGATAAAATATAGCAATCTCTTTGTTGGTGGAGTACTCAAAAACGTTCAGGATTGAAAAGTTAAATATGACCTTACCAAACAAGACTTTAGGTATTTGCAGCTTAGACACTACATACAGTAGGGAAACGTATAGGAAGGGGAGACTTAGAAAAGATAAACTTGGGTATTCTGAATTTTTTTTTAAAGGGTTACAAATCAGATCAAGGTCTCAAAACATCTCAAAGTTATACAATGGACTAAATTAGTTAATTGCACAAGACACAACATATGTAAAGGAAAAATGGGAAAAGGAAGGAAATCTTACTGTAGACTTGGAAATATGGGAAAAGCTGATTAAGCAACAATGGAGATCTACTTCCGTCCTGACCTGGAGGGAATTTGGGTGAAAAAACGTAATGAGGTTTTTTAAAACACCTGCACAGGTTTTCATGAATAGAAACACTTCATGTTGGAGGTCATGTGGTGAGAAAAAGGTGAATCATTATCATGTGTTCTGGCAGTGCCCTGTGCTCCTGAACTACTGGAAACAAATCAAGTTCTTTATGGAAAATATACTTGGGGTCGGGATCCCATTTAACTTTGAGACACTATACCTGGGCTTGAGACCAGACACCGTCAAGGGATATACAAGCAGATATATGTTCAATATCCTATTAATAGAAAGTAAAAAAGCCCTGACTAGGAAATGGTTGACAACGGAGGCACTTAAGGTTGAGGACTGTTATGATGTTATTCATGACATGTAATGTAAGAAATGGAGAAACTGACTTATGTTGTGAGACTTGAAAGGGAGAAGTTTGAGAATTGTTGGGCTTCATTGGTTGAGGGCATATCTACAGATCGGATTTTACTTTAATTATAGACACTGTATAAACACCTACCCCATGTTCTAAGTTGAGCTACTCGGTTGTAAACATGACTTGATTCTCTTGTTTAGGAATATATGTACAAATCTGTGTTTTTCTTATTTTATTGTTTTTAATTCTTTGTATATCGTCTATTTATGTATTATTATTTTATTTAATTATTTGTATTCATTTTTTGTAGTTGTTATCATTCCCTGTCCTTAACTTGTAGTCTATTCTAATTTAGTTTACTTACTTATGAATATTACAACCACGCTATTGCAGAATGATAATTTTATTACAACTGATTATTGATTATTATTCTCCTTTTGCATATGGAGAGATGAAAGTATGTTCTGCAGTATACTGTCTATGACCTGTATTCCTAATAAAAATGTGATTAAAGGTGGGGTAGGTAAGTTTGAGAAACCGGCTCAAGATACACTTTTTGTTATATTCCATGGAATGCTCTTAACATCCCGATAGCAATGAATATCTTAAGTGCTTTGACAACAAATCCCTAAAAAAATGTCATCTGTGGAAGCCGTAGTACTGTAAAAAGCACGACCAATCATTTTAGCCGGCCCGGCTAAAATAACTGGATGGCCTACCTGCCTGTCAGCTTTCCATCTGTGCACAAACTTATCTCGTGCCCTCATTGGTCATGTGCGCGTTCGTGTGTGTTGGAGGAGGGGCTCTGTAAGGAAGTGGCAGATTTGTTCCGGCTGTGTATTTTCAAATTCTAGCACACTCGAGCTGGTTTCTCCAAAATGACATACCCCACCTTTAATGAAAAAAAAAAATCTCAATTCATATACATACAATTAATGTTGTTAAAAAAAAAAAAATACATAACACTTTTAGATTTGTGAAAAAATATGTTCATCTAAGAAGAATCATTTTTTGTAAATGTTTCGTAAGGCTACATATTACATTTCATCAGGAAATAATTAGAAACATAATCCATGATGAACATGCAGATATTTATAATAGTTTCGAAGGAGTGGCAGTTTCTCTTGGTTATCTTGTAATCATTGATGCCGAAAGAGAACATGAGGTATGTTTGGGTGGAGTCCTGCTGGAATGCCAAAATCCTGCCCTCAGAAAACATGTGAGTCTCTTCCTGTAAACACACAGAAGCTAGACACACACACACACACACACACACACACACACACACACACACACACACACGTGCACATTCAAACTTAATTTCCACACCTGTTTCCTTGAGCCCGCCTGGTGTGCTAAGCTGATGAAAAATGAGTGTTCCAGTCAGACAACAAGTTAACTTACTGTGCGAGGTTGTGCCTTGTTGAGTAAATCTGCTGCTCATCTTACAAACTGTCCTTTAGGGTAGTGGGAGGCTAAATGGAGGCAAATTCAACTGATAAGGCTAAGTTTCTTTGTGCTTTCTCTTATCTTTCCCTACTCATATATATACTCTGTGTGTTCTCGTAGATGTTATAGTCCTCGATCATATAAGTACACGACCAAGACTCAATATTTACTCAAAATATATTTTATAACTTTTCGAAATTCGGTTTATTGACAATGAAAAACGCATCATATTTGAAAAGGTTTCAAGCCATTATCCTGATTACATTTTAATATATACCATCTGTCATAATATCTCAACACATATTAGGTCTACATAATAATTACAATCAGAATCATAATCAGAATACCTTTATTCGTCCCACAGAGGGGGAATTTACCTTGTTACAGCAAAAAGGCAAAAGTGAAGATAGAGACAAAAAGACAAAACACTAATAGAAAGGACAGGCATATCATATTTAAAATAAAAAAGTTAATTTAATTTACTAGTAACATTCGTAATATAGTTCTAATTTACATATCGCACACAAGTGTTATTGCACAACAGTGGTGTCGTAGTCTGTGTTGTTTTTGTGTTTTTACAATATTGCACATTGGTTTAATTTCACAGCAGGGGCGTCATAGTCTCTATTGTTATGTGTGTTTGGGGGTCTACCAGGGGCCGTGCTGGTTGTAAAGTCTGACCGCTGCAGGAAGGAAGGACCTGAGGTATCTCTCCGTGAGACAGCGGGGTGCAGCAGCCTGGAGCTGCACAGTGCAGACAGGGTGGGGGGGACGACGACACATTGTCCAGCAGGGAGGACAGCTTGGCTGCCATTCTCCTGTCTCCCCTGGTAGCTATGCTTACTGAAAATACCTTATTGTACTTTACTTATTTCTCACTAACCTTATGATTTTACTCATTCAATGTGAGTAATTTACTCAATTCGACCAAAAAAGGTATACAACTTGGTTCAACTGATCAAACTGTACTTGTAACTCCAAGTTCATGGAGTGAAGCCAAGGGAACAGTAGAACAAAATATCAAATTAGACCAGGTAAGTTTGGACCCAAGGGAGGACAAAGGTTACTTATAAATGGAAAGACAATGCAAAGGTTAAAAAGTGAGGAGGAAATGAGTGATTTATGGGGAATGGCTTGTTGATGGATGATATGGGTGTTAACACAATTTTGCCGGCAGCAAATGCTTTTGTTTCTCTGGCAGTATAAATATCAGAGCAGACAAAGAGAGCCTCAGTCTCCTGCCACCAGATTTGCGGTAAGTCTCAGTTAACCTTATGCTGGAAAATGTTTAGTATTAGTACTGCTAATATATAGCATTACTTAAAACAGTATAAATTATACTTAATCAAGTATTTGATTCTGAAATTGCATGTGTTTCACTGATCTTATATGCAATCAATAAGAATACAACATTCGGTTTGTGAAAAGAGGTACTAAATATATTTTCCTCCATGGTTATAGAGAAATGTCTACGATGAACAGAGAAGTACCAGAGCTTGCAGGTAGAGTTCATCTATATTTACTTACATTAAAACTAATAACAAATGATTGAAATTCAAGCCTCTACCATGAAGCATTATTTGGTTTATGAGGTAACTTCGGTGTAGGCTACTGTTTGCATCAGACCCACGAAGGTATTCTGATTCTGTTTCTGAATACTTTATTAGGGTTATAAAAGCAATGAGGAAAAACTATTTAAATACAAAATTCCTAACGTATATTGTTTCATCTCAATTCCCAACAATAAAGATAACATATATAGTTAATGTCTGCAATTACTCATTACACATTTAACAATTGAAGTTTCATTCATGTTCTGTGATTAGTTAAAATATAAAGAAATAGAACCACTGTTAGTATAACTAAAATAAGGTCTTAGGTTGCTTGTCTTCAAAAATTGAAAATAAAAATTTTATTCATATGATTAATTATTAAAAATAATTTGCATAAGCAGATGATTGATGAAATGTACACTTTTTTAGTGTCTGCTGATGAAATACAGTATATCTGTAAAGTGCATGTGTGTATGTGTCGCACAGAACATCAGAGTATGTGTACTTGTTGCAGTAGCTGCATGCGGTCTTTGAATCCTTTCAACGTCCATATTTTAATCACAGATAATTTCAGTTTTCTAAGTAAGTAAATAAGTAATTATTATTAAACTGCATAATCTCTAACATAATAACAATAATAAAAATAATAACACTGGTTTTATGTCATTCAAACAATTTATTAATGAAACCCTGTGGTTCAGGGCGAGGCTTGGATGTGATCTAATTGTCCTATGACTATCGAGAGTCTGTGAAACGTATTACTTGTATCACTTATAATACTTTGCTGCAGGTTCTTTTATTTATGCTGTGGGGGAATTATATTTCACATTTATTTCATTATTTTATATTAAAGTGCCTTAGAGTGCTTTTATTCAAGTTACAGTGTTGACAGAGGGGATGGCATTGCTTAATTCTTGGGTTGAACCTGCGTGCTTGGCTGCGAAAGCCCCATGGGCCACTAGCTCTAACCACGTTTTTCTTTGCTCCCAAATCAGTTTCATAAAACCCGGTTTGTGGGTTAAAGAAAACAGCAAAAAAAAATCATCATATCATTCATGATTTCCACAAAAGGATGAACTAAGTTTATCCTCTACTGTACGTTATTCCAAAGGAATGCATACAAGCAACACGTTTATTCAGTTGTCAGGTCTACTCAACTCTCAGATGGGGCAGTGATGCAACACAATGTGTTTCATTCTGAATACTCTTTGCTATTCTTCTAAATAAATAATTGTTATACATTGAGTTTGTGCATAAAGGAACAAATCAAAATGAAATTAAATGAAATAACAGGTATAGTGAGTGTTGACACACATTTTTAGTTGTGAAAGTTCACAGAGTTTTATGCATCTCCCTGGAATTTCATACGTGGCTTTAAATTCCAACAAACCAACACGTTCTCACTCCCAACTCGTCCTATAGTGAAGTTATGTCAGGATCCCTTGGCGTCACTATCAAACGCAGTGGGGGGCCCTTTAGCGTTGATTTTCAACTATCAGGGAGTCCCCATTGACTTGCATAGAGCTCCCTGAACGTTGGTAATAGACGAGTTGAGATCGCGGAGAAATGTTCTCCACCGACCCATTCTCACAGCGTTTATCAACCTTTTTCTTACTCGATATCAATACGTTTCACTTTCCTTTTTATTTCAATTCCAACTTTGGTCATGAAGAATTCATGTTTCTCTGTTGTCCACGTTCATAAAGCATAAAACAACACCATCGGAGCACGGTGCAGAGTCTCTAGATGAGTTTACAGTAGTCCGCCGTTCTTATTATACATCCATGTAGTTCGCTGTATAGAAAACTGTAGTTTCCGCACCGCAGACGCACATTTATGATGTCCGCTGGCGCATTATAAATACGTCGGATAGTGAAAGTGCAGTCGGATTCTCAAAGCACCGCAGTCTCTTCTCCTAAATCCTTTTGAATCGTCCTATCCACTATTCCTTAACCCTGTGACGTTTCACACAGAGGTCAAGGAATAGACCATAGGAGCTGATTTTTGGACTATTCGACTGCAGCCCGAGTGTGTGTTTCGCAACATGTTGTACGGAGCGTCTCAATTGGGAATTGTAGTTTAAAATACATTTGTATATCTTATAATTAGAAGTTGCCAGTATTAAACTGTGTACGCCCCTGGAGGTTTAGGGGATGGAAAACTGCTTGTTTTGTCAATGTCAATAATGGGCAGCATTAATATACTGTATACCCACCTGTTAAGCCCCAAGCCTGTTTTTCAGGTCTCAGGCTCGAAAATGACATTTCCAGAACAAATGACCATAACTACACTTCTAAAAAGGGAAAATTAATAATCTTTTTCTCAAAGTAATGATAAACCTGTGAGTTGAATGTAGAAAAGTCAGAATCATTATAGATGTTTTTTATTTTAAAGAAAATTCAGATTGAACATAGTAAAACAAATTAAATTATAGTGTCCGTCCAAAAATTATTTTTTACTTATAGTGAAAACCACCCTTGGTAAGGTAGACTAAAAGCTTTAGGAATCCAAAGTACAAGTACCCTGTATCAAGATTGATGCAAAGCAAGTGACATTTGACCTTTTTAGAGAGGTTTAGAAAAAAGAACTCCACCTCTGTGGTAATTTGGGTGGAAATGGGCGTTTTTGCCGTTTCTCTGGAACCCATTGGTCGATTTTGATGATTGACATCTCTTTTGAACCGTTAGAGCCAATAGAATCGAAGGGGAATTTCCACATACACACCAACGTTACATTGAGAAGTGGGGGCTATGCGCACGCAGTTTGCCCAAAGCGAAAGCTATCTTACGCTCTGAAATCTGAAAACTTAAAACTAGGTTTATTGCTGATGGATTATCAGAAATAATTTCAAAGTGACAGAGACACATTGGATTAAACTATGGATTAACCTTCAGCAGCGTTTTTATCGTTTTAATGCCATTGAAGACAACTTTTGATCAGACAACAACAAAGGTAAACAATATTGCCATGTTTGCTACCTCATGCCACGTGTTGTGATGTCTGTTTTTGTTTCTCATTTCGCGAGTTCTTATCATGGAGTGATGATAGAGATACCTATCGAATCTGTGTAATCTCACGATGCTAGTTGATGGGTTGGATTTGCATTTACGATAAGTAATAAGGGTTTTATGAGTGAGTTCTGTGCTAACGGCGTTAGCATTTCTTCGCTCAGGGCTAATTCAGAGGCTCAGCGTTAGTCTTGTGTTTTTTTTGCAAAACATGGTTCATATCATCAGTTAGCTGAGTTGCTTCCCGTTACATGGATATGAAACATTCATAGTTTATTAAATATTAAGAAGCCCTCAGACGCTGTTTCCTGCAGATGATGCGTTTTTCCGCCCGCCGGCGGGCGGATGGGGTTTAACAGGTTTTAATAGCTGTTCTTATGTCTGTGACCCCTCCTGTTGTTAATTGATAAGCCTTGAATTTGCACTTGTCAAGGTTCAGAGGCAACTTTATCAAATATGGCAGTAGCCATCCATCATCTTCAGATTAACATGATGTTAAGAAATTATTGATTTCGATAACTATTTAAGCGAAACCATAATGGTAAACCACAACCTTAAACACACAAGTTTATTTAAAGGATAAACTGTGTACATACCTGGAGGTTTAGGGGATAGGAAACACTCAAATTTAAAGCATATATTTAATAAATGAATTTTATGAATAAATAAAATTGCTTGTGTCCATAATGGGCAGCATTAATATATACCCACATGACAGCTAAGGTCAGAAGAGCTTTATTTAACAGCTGGTCTTATGTCTGTGACCTTAATTGATAAGCCTTGAAACATGCCCTTGTCAAGGTTCAGCGGTACATTTTGCAAATATGGCACCATCGATCATCTTAAGATAAGATATACTTTATTGATCCCAAGTTGGACATTTCTTCGTTACAGCAGCATGTGTAACAGTTGTAAATATGCAGTGGTGTTTATTTGTAAATCATTTAGTATAATCACACAAATTCTGTGTTTTATATTTAATAATACTGTGTTCTTTATTTATTGAATGTTCAATACCTGACAAGGTCGGAGATGAAAAACGCAGGTTCCTCAACAGTGCATTACAAGACATCTATCGATATGTGTGTACCTCCACCATTAAATTGTCATATTCTGCACATTCTTATATCTATCTACATACATCTTATAAGAGTTTAATACATATGTATAATATCAGTTAAAATAAGTGCTTCAACCTAAAGTATTCTTTAATGTTTAAATAAAGCCTTATTAGTTTGTCTGTTTTGCACATCCTCCTATTAATATCTTAGGATCCTGCACTAAACTGTTTTATTCTAGAGATCACTTACAGTATCTTATTGATTTTCTATTCTATATTTCTATCATTGACCTTCTACTTTCCTCCTATTTTGTATATACTCTTAATATTTAAATGTTTTCATAAAATATAACACATTCAAAAGTGCTTTACAAAAATGAAATATAAGAAAAAGGCATTTAAACAGTCATAAAAAGCAACACAATCTACCTGCATTGCATTACTCTAAACGTGTAATAACGTGCTTTAACCAGTAGGTGGTGCGGGTTAAAAAGCTGTCAAGTTTACAGTGTTAACAAAATAAAATATACTGCTGTTTCTGGTTTAGTTTACGACGGATATATTTAGTTATTGTTTTGATATTTGTAACACAAAAGCGATGGAAAAAACCCACAGCAACACAGAAAAGATGGTCTTAACATGACCCAGCGGTCTAGTAGTTAATAAAAAACAATAATATCAAAACAAAATATTACTACTAACTTTATTGTGAAATTAAAACCGAACGGTAAAAGAATAGTTTCCGGTCTATTCTGAGCCCGATCTCTGTAGATAAATACTACGACAGATGTGTAATATTTAATGCAGCCGAACCATTCATTACAATGCATTCATGTGATGACTTTCAAAGAGTAAAGCAAGCACTGCTGAATAAAGTATAATTTTATCTTTTACGAAACGTTTTTTCATATGGAATGCAGTTGGAGGTCAACCAATCACAGAGCTTGAGAACTAATCACGGGGTTTGTCAAACAGAGCACATGGTGTAGTCCTAAACGATAGCTGGGGATTCTGGGTAGTGAAGTGTCTTCTGCCATCCTAAACTCCGAAAAAATATTTGTTTCTCGAATCGAAGGGGAAAAATACAAAAGCATTGCACACAATTTAAACCAATCAATGTTGTGTAATTAACAAGGATAATCTGGTGTTTTTAGTTGATGAGTAGTGCAGATATCACTGTCAAATCAATCGACAGTAAGGGGAATACTTAGGGTGTACAATTCTCCGTTATCCAATGGGAATGGACGCTCACATTGCCTTTAAATGCTGCCGACACAAACGAATGCCGTGCTTCCATGAGCGTCAAATCCCGCCGCAGATGGGAATACATTGCAATCAGTTGAAAGCTCTTTGCGTCCGTTTATGAAGCTGAAGGAGCCTCGGCGCGTCACAACTGGACGCCACGGGACCCTGACCAAGCGTCGTTCCTGGACGCTTAGGGAGTGAGAGTGTGTTGTTCCATGAGCTCTGAGGCCTGTGGCTTAGGGAGCTGTGAGTGTGAGGCAGACTGCTCAACAGTTTACTTCATAATGCATTCAAATGTTCAATTATACAGTATTCTATTTGGTTATAATGTTCCTTTGCAGATTTCACCATTGTTTTGACGATCTAAAAAATACAAATACATTTTTTTTATCATCATTCGGAGATGTAGTTTGTATTGATTACCGTGTGATCGTGATACTGTCTCTGAGCCTCTTACTTCAAGTTATCGGGTGCATCAGTAAACAGAGACGAGGTATCTTTGGGTCGAGTTTGAGCATGTCAGCTTGTTCTGCCACATTCCTGCCCTCACCTATACCTTCACGCCCCATTGTCCCGCACCTGTTTCCTTCAGCTAAATTTAAACTTGCCTGATGGTTTAGGCCCAGGCCCACGGGAACGCATACGGTAGTTTCCGTCACCGTTTTGTGTCATATAGACCTTTTGGCCACACTAGGACGACAGAATATGGCAGTAAACGACTACGGTAACGATAACGGGTCCCAAGGTGGATAGAACGGCATACAGGGGGTCCAACGGCTCCGTGTGTAAGCCTCTATACGATCTTTTTCTGATGATGATGACGCATTAGCCCCACCTCTCCCCACCTCTCACATCTTCGATCTGTGTGCTGATGTAGAAACTGCATGGTCTTATTTTTATCTTGGTTTTGGAGATCATTGATAGACATGCAGCCCTGCGTAATTTTAGAGTGAAGGGACGAGACAATCCTTGGTTTTCTGCTGAACTGTCTAGTCTCCTGCATGAGAGAAACAAGGCCTGGGCAAAGGCTAGGAAATCAGGCTCAGAGGTAGAATGGCTGCGTTTTAGGCAGCTAAGGAATAGCTTCACTTCCCATGTCAAAAGTGCTAAGTCGAAGTACTATTTGTCAGTTACCACAGAAAACCTAAATAATCCTAGGAAATTTTGGAAAGCCATAAAATCGATATCCACCGGTGATATCCGTAATGAGCTACCTCCGTGCCTTACCACAGCATCTGGCTCTATATCGGACAGGGCCACCATGTTAAATTGCTTTAATAAGCATTTTGTGTCCTGTGGCTCTCTGTTTGATTATGTGACTAACTCTGCTTCTGTGAACACCACAGTCGGTGACTCTGAACAATGTGGTCTGGAAAACCCTTTCAGTTTTACTCCTTTTACTGTTAATGTTGTTCATGAAGCATTATCTAAGTTAGATCCTAAGAAACCGGCTGGCCCGGACAACGTAGAACCTTTCTTTTTAAAGATAGCTGCAGATTTTATTGCTCCACCTCTCACTACTCTTTTTAACCTCTCCCTCAGCACAAATGCAATTTGTTTTATGTTTCATGTGGAACCTATATGCTGCAGGTCTCCCTTGAAAAATGATCTCAATGGGACCAATCTGGTTAAATAAAGGTTTGAAATTAAATGAAAACCTCTGCTGCTCACCCCGCGTCAAAGTAAACTGCACACTGAATTCAGATTATTTATCTTTCTCTCGATATGGACATAAACGCGAGTGAAGTCTAATCTGACAGGACGGAGACACGCAGCTCCTCCCGCTGTGATGCAGCGGGAGCAAAACACACACTTCAAGTCAGATCATCACCCTTAGCTATTTTAAATACCTCTCAAACTACCTAAACTAATTATAAATATGTTTATTTTACTGCCGGGTCACTCATTACTGGATCAGCTGCTGCATGAGACAGATACACACGTTGACCGGCGAAAAACTCTGCCCGGTTCCCTTGGCCCCCACCGCGGAGAATAAACAGAAGGGTAACCATGACGACCATGCTTCTTCGCTGCTTTTGTGAAGTTACAGCGCCACGTACAGGCTCGGCATATGCACTGCAGCTTTTCCAGCGGTTGGAGCTAAACGGAGCTGTCTCGTGTGAACAGAAACTTACCGGTGTCTATTGCGTGTGGACGGAAGCCTTTTTTGCGATTGCGATTGACGTATATGCAGGCAGGAACAGACAGTCTCAGTCAGGCGTGAGTAACAAGGCTCACCAGATCAGAGTTTCAGACACAGAGAGCTCAGAGGAGTCCCGTCAGTCCAAGGTCAGCTCCTTAGCAGCGAGTTAGGCTCCAGGCTACCGATGGTAAACAGAGTAGCGCCAAGCACACATTGTGACAACAACAAGGAACTGTTGAACTGCTTCACCTTTAAACCAGACTTTGGCTATGCGTTTTGCCATATGCGTTCCCGTGGGGCAAGCACCTTAAAGTGGACCTATCATGCTATATTTGAATAATATAGTGTAGGACCATACCTATATAAGGCATATTTATACTTTTTTTTTCTTCAGAATACCAAACAGATCATGTATTTTAGCCATGCCTCATTTTGCTCAATTTGACAATTTCTAGCTCTGTTTTAGATTCAGTGAGAACAGCACCATCTACTGGCCTGGCATATGTACTACAGCGTCTCCAGCGCTTTCGAACGGCAATGGCCGTGGCTGTCTCCTCCTGATTGGTGGAGTTGGCCCAATAGCCGTAGCGCCACTGTCCTGACGTCAGGACAGTGTTCAAATCTGGATCAGTTTTTATCAGATCCGTTGCAGCCCCTTTTTTTTTAGAGATTTGGGTATGGAGGAAAATAGAGAGGGTTGTGTTTTCTGACACTTGGTGAGTTCCCTGGAACACCGGGGACACATATTCATGTATAAAAGACGTACAAAAGTGCATTTTGCATGATAGGTCCCCTTTAAGCTGATGAAAAATGTTTGGTCCAGTCTGAACAAATGTTAACTTACTATAGGTTGCGCCTTTGTAAAAATACTAGTTTGGAGCTTTAGGTAAAACACAAAGTTTTTACAGTATTTCTTAAATGCTGAAAAGTTGCCTAAGGAAAACTACTTGACAATTACAAATTGCAAATTTTGACAACCGATGTTGTCACAACCAGTTTATACACTGGTCTAATTAGCATCAGATATAAAGTCAGTGGCTAGTCCCTTAAGCATTGGCAACTCCCCTTAAGCATTGGCAAGTCCCCTTAAGCAGTGGCAACGCCCTTTAAGCAGAGGCAACTCCCCTTAAGCATTGGCAACACCCTTTAAGTAGAGGCAACTCCCTTAAGCATAGGAAACTCCCCTTAAGCATTGGCAAGTCCCCTTAAGCATTGGCAAGTCCCCTTAAGCAGAGGCAACTCCCCTTAAGCATTGGCAAGTCCCCTTAAGCATAGGCAACTCCCCTTAAGCATTGGCAAGTCCCCTTAAGCATTGGCAACTCCGCTTAAGCAGTGGCAACTTCACTTAAGCATTGGCAAGTCCCCTTAAGCAGTGGCTACTCCCCTTAAGCATTGGCAACTCCCCTTAAGCATTGGCAACTCCCGTTAAGCAGGGGCAACTCCCCTTAAGGCTCGGACACACCAAGCCGATTTTGGCCGTCGATGGGCGTCGACACGCCCTACTCAGATTGGTGTGTCCCGCACCGTCATGTCTTTTCTGCCGTGCCACACCTTTTCGGCCGAAAACCCACAGATTCAACATGTCGAATCGGTGGGCAGTCGGCCAAAGGCTGTCGGCAAAATAAATCACTCTGATTGGCTGTTCAGCTAGCGAATCAGTGCATGACAAACGAAACGGAAGTGAGGGACCGAAACAAACTATTTCATTTAACTCCAGCTCTCGACACAGGTTCGGGAAAGCCCCATGAGCTTCTCGCTGTAGAGTGAAAATGGAACGCACACGCTATTTGTTGTTATATCACGCAGTCTGTTCTTCTTCTCTCGGTTATCACGCAGTCTGTCTTCCGGTTGTTGCCTCTTTTGAATAACGAATACACACTGCCGCCATCTGCTGGTAAGGACAGTTATTGCCACTCACGCATGCGCAGTTCGTACGTGCTTCTTGGCCGTCGGCTGAAGTCTTTGCGGTGTGTTCCAGTACGACACATGGCCAAGACGCAGAGATGCGAGGCAACACAACAGTCGGGGGTCCGTCTGTGTCAGTTCTTTGGTGTCAGCTTAGTGTGTCTGGGCCTTTAAGCAGAGGCAACTCCCCTTGGGATAGGTCCCCTTAAGAATTGGCAAGTCCACTTAAGCAGAGGCAACTCCCTTCACAGTGTGGCAAAAGCGTCACTACTAAACAACGTCTCATCTGTAATTGGGTTAACTCAAAATAAGTCTTTTGGACCCTGTGCAATTTTTTTCAGACAATAATTTAAAATAATGTACAAATCTCATTTTATTCGGATTAGCCTAGATGTATTGTTTTTGTTCCTGTAGCTATTTGATTCCAGTGGTGGCGGGGCATAAACTCACAGGGCTTCACTTGTTCTATGATGACACAAAAACAAATGGTGGATTCTATAGATTCTGTATCATGTGATCAAATTATCCAAAGCAATGCAGACCTGCTAACTACAAGAGAGAAACACCTCTTTTTGAAGGATTGAAGTCTACCTTGTTTTTTATATGAATATCTTCATTAAAAAATCTGCATTTAGTTTAAGCTTTTTTTCAGTATATTTTGTAACACGTGACCAAATGACTCCAAGTGCAATAAAAGCAGTTGTGCTCTATTTGTTGGTGCAGTGAAATGTTTGGTTTGGATGAGTCACTGGGTCACGTGACATAGGTATTGAAAAATAAGTAATAATAGTTTAAATAAAGCAAAGAATTGTTTTTAAATATTAAAATAAAAAGCACTTTATTCCATAAAAAGAGGTGTCTTTATTAGCCAGTTGTATTATAAAAGCTGGTAATGTTATGGAATTGATGGGTCATATGAAAGGAAAAAAAGACTGATCTTTATAATCAGAAATATTTTGCTAAATCAATTCATGACACATGAAACAATTTATAGTAATTTATTGAAGCATAATGTTCACTAATATGGGCCAGAAGCATAGATGTATTGAAAATGTGATTAATATTTGAAACACTATAAAAATGATTGTGTACACTTACACAATAGGTTAATCTAATCAATGACAGACACAGCACACTTTATGTGAAAACATAAATTCGATCGTCTACAACTGATATCCAATGAATTACCAATAATACAATATTTGCTTCTGAAAAAAAACAAATGAAATTAAAAAGAAGCTATTTATTTTGTCTTTAGGTTTCAAAACTTTGAATGAAGAGTCAGACCATGTCTACAAACACAGAAGAAGAACATGCAGGTACATTCCCCCTTGTGTTTATATGTATACTGTATATACATTCATTCACTCATCTTGTATTTAAACGTATGTACTGTATATGGACATACATATGCAATTTTGAAGAATATATTTGGATTTTATTTAATCTAACAATGATTACACTTAAAACAAAAATATATCTTTGATCTTTCAGGAGTACATTTGATAACCTCAACAGCTTAATTGAAAGTCCATTAAAGCATTAAAAGCACAGACCATATACATACCACAAACATGGAGGATTGTTCAGTAAAGAGGTGGTCAGGAACATAACATCAGGAAGTGCAGATCATACAATTAATAATAATAATAACACATTATATTTGTATGTGCCTTTCAAGGCACCCAAGGTCGCCTTACAATGAATAGTACAAACATAACATAAAATACATGACAATAAAGGAAAAAGCGTTTGGTGTATTGAAAGTTTCTGGGTTGCATGAGGATGTCCCGATGGAGACACAGCAGTATTTCAGCTACGGGGGGGGCGTATGCGACGGTGAAACACAGAGCAGTGATGAGTTTGTTAAACATGGAGCTGAAAGGAGTTCAGCAACAGTTAATTGACACTGCAATCCAGTGATTGTATTCCAAAAGATGAATAGGAGGTTGCAGAACCAGCCATGATGAGGTTGAAGGGCAGTATGTTGGCTGCCTGTAGCTTCAGACTGCAGGCTTTAACCGGGCAGGGTCAACGAGCAAACCCCCTGGCTGAGTTGCAGGCTAGCCGGATAGCTTGCCGGCAGGGACAAGCCACTGGGACAGGGCAAACTCTGTGAAGCTCATGGACCACATATTGACGTATATGCAGGCAGGAACAGACAGTCTCAGTCAGGCGTGAGTAACAAGGCTCACCAGATCAGAGTTTCAGACACAGAGAGCTCAGAGGAGTCCCGTCAGTCCAAGGTCAGCTCCTTAGCAGCGAGTTAAGCTCCAGGCTACCGATGGTAAACAGAGTAGCGCCAAGCACACATTGTGACAACAACAAAGAACTGTTGCACTGCTTCACCTTTAAACCAGACTTTGGCTATGAAGTGAAAATAAACTGGTTTAAACAAACAGTATATAAGAAACAAATTGTATTAAGCAACATAGAACAAGACAAACAAAGTACGGCAGAGGCGCGGCAGCATGATCCCTCTCAACTGTTAACCCTTGTATGGTGTTCGGGTCTGTGGGACCCGTTTTTATTATTTATCTAAAGAAAAATGATATCATCAATTATTTTTTCAAACTCACACTCAATGGCCTTGGCTCATTTTCTGTGAAGAATATATATCCGAACACATTTTCAATGACCACCCACTGTACACCCCCCCTACACATTTATATTACAAAAAGTGTGGAAGTTGTAGGTCCTGTGTACACTTGGTCCTCCTCCTTCATTCAAGCACGGACACCTGTCTGCTCTCACATTCCTGCATTATGTCTTGCGGGAACCAATCTTAATTTTTTTCACATTCTATCCCATCTGCAAATTTGGGGCGAGACACAATAAATAAAGCTTTGCCAGTTTGGCATCTTATCACAACTGATCAAGATGGCCAAAGCATTCTCTGCTCAGAGGGCCTTGCAAATTATTTTGGAAGAGAGAGAACCATTTGATGATGATGTAGAGGAAGAGGAAGAGGTTTCAGAATGTGAGGATCACATTTCAGAAAATTCTGAGTCTGACAGTGACTTTGAAGAAGAGGATGAGATTGAGCATCAGCTAGTTACAAAAAAAAGACGAGCCACAGGACCAGCCGATCAGCAGGCAAAAAAACAAGTAGCACTTTAATTCATTAATATGATCTAACACATGTAAAAGGGACAATATTAACCATATATGTTGTTTATATTGCTTGTAATTTGGATGAAGTAAACATCTGTTGAGTATTTTAACATAAAATAGATTGATTGTGTTGAATTGAAGCCAAAAAGGCAGCGGGTCCACCAGACCCACGAACACTGGCTGAGTAACAACAATATGAACACCACACAAGGGTTAAGCAATGTAATTGTTGTCATGTCAAGGGTAAACTTAAGCATAGCATTTAAAGGTACTTTGTTTTTGTTTTTTTTCACCACTAGTAAAGTAGCCCTATAGAACAATGTTTTCTATGCACTGTGAATGTGCACGATCAAATGGATGATGCAATACACAGTCCAGCCACAGATTTATCACACCATTACAATGATCTATAGATTATGATGTGGATGTGCCAAAACTTTTGAAAAAACATATTACTTAAAACTTAGTAATGCACCAAGAAAGGTAGATAAGAATACTGAAAGCTTTCAAACATGGATATAAAACAGTCAATAACTTTAAAATATTAATATTTGGCTTTAAAATACTACATTTATAGAGGAAATGCTTCCAACACATGTCAGACCTATAGCGAAACATACAGTATGCAATATAGAGAGTAATTAAAACATGAATTCCACAAGGCACCTTAATATTTGAAGATATGTCTCATTTTAATCAAACACCTTCAAGTGAAACATTCTTCACAGCAATATTTATATCCTATACACTGAAAATAAATAACAAGTTTATGTACTGTGTGCGCAAGGTAATAGGAATTGTTTTTGGAAAACTACTTTAGCATAATGAATAGTAACAGGTGAGAAAAATCTAGCCATGAATCCCTCCTAAAAAATGAACTTCTACAAACTTTTAAAAAGCTTGTTTATTCATTTCTGCAAAAACAGAAAGTAAAAATTGAAATATTGGTTTCAGAGAGTTACAAATCTACTACACGCGGCTGTAATTCACCATGACCATACAACAAGTAATTAAGCCTGTACAGCCTTTAACTCTGTAAATCATACACACATGCATGCACATCCATCTACAATCAGGCAGTGGTTTATGTCTAAAAGATATATTCTCTTTCTCTTGACAGTCCTAATCACCTTTCTCTCCAAACTGGGACTGGAGACATTTTATCCCAACAACTCACTCTTCGGTCTCTATTGGAGATCAACAAAAACAGCATAAATGAAGAAGCTGCCTCATCAGTACAGAAAATACCTTGGTGCTTTCTCAGAAAACTATTTAAAATCAATGCAGAATGCAGGGGCTGTACACAAGTATCAAACAGTGATGATAATGAAGAAAGCAGTGATCCCTTTGATCTGACCTTTATACTTGATGAATCTGCAGACAATGAGGTTAACCCTCTCGACCTCATAACAGCACTCTTCCTTTGTGCTGACAGCTTCTTGCAACAGGAAATGGCCCTCAAGATGTCAATGTGCCAGTTTTCTGTCCCACTGCTGATGCCCCATGTCAATAACAGTCAGAGTACCCTGATGCTGTGGGCTCTGAGGGACATTGTCAAAGAGTGGCGTCCACACAGTTTGTCTGAATCAAGAGGCTTTGTTGAAACAACATTGTCCAAGCAGAGATACCATTCTATTCCTTTGTGAGGCTCAAAACTGTAGTCTGTCCAAGTCCCAGATTTTGAATCAAGTTCTCAGCTTGGCCAGCAGAATCACAATATCTTCATACACAGAGACATGAAAGGAGGAGCAATTAAAAGACACATTGCCAATGGCTTGGCTGAGGTGAGCTGGTACCTTCCCAGAGGCAAAGAACATCCTGATGTATTTCCAGACCCAATTGCCTTCGCCAATCTGAGAGGAAACATTTCTGAGTCACTTGCTCAGTTCACTTTTCTGTTTCAAGTGTCAACTGCTACCTTTGTATTCCTGGACAATTGAAAAAGAGGAGCATGAGATTCTGACTTCTCTTCAAGATGTGAAATCCAAACTGTTCTTGGTTGTTAACCGCAAGGATGGAAGTGCTAAAGAGGACATGGAGTCTGTCAGGAAAACAGTGAAAGAATTAGATTTGCCAAACAGCAGTGTGAAAAAAAGACCCAAGAGTAAATGTTGTAGGGTTTCAGAGAAACTTTCTGCAGCCATTAACAAGATAACAGTTGGAAAACCCACGATGAACATTGAAAATATGGTTGACAAAGCTGTTGACTTGGTCTGTCTGTGGACGAATGCACAAGTGTGACCAAAAAAAGCTGAGAAGATTGTCAAAGGAATTGGGTGCAGAAGATACCAGACTACAAGAGCAAACAGCTTCCTCTGCAAGGCGCTGACTGGAAAAGTTATCGCAGTTAGAGAAAAAGGAATGTAGCTTAAAACCTGATACTCTAGCACCTGAAGAATATAAATCTCAGCTAGGAAGAAAAACAACAAATCAAGGAGAAGCTTGGCAAACAGAAACTATCAGATGATATGAAGACTTTCATTAACAGTTACCTGAAAATGACAGCAAGAGCAGAGATTTTTCCTTAAGTGGATGAAACTCAAACTGGATGCACATTCCCGGGATCAGCTATCTTCACTCCGCCATCAGTGGACAGAACAAAGCAACAAAGAGAACAAAGATGTGAAAGAGATTGCAAAGCTGGATCAGGAGTTGCTGGAAAGCTCTTTAGGGTTAGAGCATTACATGAGAGAGATGGGACTGATCTATGAGTTTTCATTGCAGTCACAAAACTCTGCTGATGAAGTACGTCGTCTCCCTGGTTTGGCAGCTGAACTGCTGTTGGATGGATATCCTTTAGAGCTCTTGGATGGAGATGCTTCCAACATCCCAGAGAAATGGGTGAGAGATGTACTAATGGAGCTACACAGGAAGGTTGGAGAGAAGAGCAGACTGTTGGTACTGACCGTGTTGGGTGTTCAGAGTACCGGGAAGTCAACACTCCTCAACACCATGTTCGGTGTGCAGTTTGCAGTCAGCAGTGGCAGATGCACAAGAGGAGCGTATATGCTCTTCCTCAGAGTAAGTGATGATATGCAACACCAGCTGAACTGTGACTTCATAGTTCTCATTGACACAGAGGGCCTCAAGCTCCTCAGTTGGCACAACTAGAAGACAGTTATGAGCATGACAACCAGCTGGCAACCTTTGTCATTGGTTTAAGTGATGTCACAATTATCAATGTTGCTTCAGAGAACTCCACAGAAATGAAAGATATCCTGCAAATTGCAATCCATGCATTCTGAGAATGAAGCAAATTGGTAAAAAGCCAATTTGTCATTTTGTGCACCAGAATGTTGCTGGAGTCTCTGCTCATGAAAGGACCTTGACGGAGAGACAGCATCTCTTGGACCAACTCAATGAAATGACTAAAATTGCTGCAGAAATGGAAAAGCAGCCCTCTATAAAGAGATTCACAGATGTGCTGGACTATGACATAAAAAACAACTGGAACATCCCCGGACTCTGGCATGGGACTCCACCGATGGCATCAGTGAACACAGGTTACAGTGAAGCTGTAGCAGATTTCAAGAAAAACCTCTTGGAGACAGTGAAAAAGACAAAACCGATGATGTTTCACAGATTCCAGAGTTTCTAGAATGGGTAAGAAGTCTCTGGAAAGCAGTCAAATATGAGAACTTCATCTTCAGTTTCAGAAACACTCTGTGGCTCATGCTTATGACAACCTTTGCAAGGAGTTCAGAAATGGGAATGGAATTCAAAAAAGATTGATTTGGCAGGACGGCAAAGTTAGAGATCTTAATTCTGAAAAAACACATGTGAACACTTGAGAATGGTTGCCTCAAAAAATCACAGTTGATCGACAAAATAGAAGACAAAAGAAATGGAAAGAAACTTGATGAATACTACGAAAGGAAAGACATACATGTGAACCTGATAGAGAAATACAAAATTGACTTTATCAACCGTATCAGAAGTCTTAAAGACGAATTCCAACATTCAGTAAACAATGCATTGGATTGTGCGCTTGAAAAAAAAAGTTCAAAAGAGGCTCAGGACATTCAGAGCAAACACAGAGAAATGATAGAAAAAGAAGTAATGAAACTCTTGAGTGATCGCAAACACTGCACACTTTCTGATGAACAGTTGAAACGTGACTTTCAACAGATGTGGACAAAAGTCACAGCAAATGTGTCTGGACTGAAAGAACTAAACATATCTGAAAAAGTCCTTAAACAGTTGAGGATACATTTCTCAAATCGTAACTTCAATGAGGAATTACAGAACATTACAGACCTAAAGGACATAGGAAGGGCCTTTGAGGTCAAATCTGAACATGTAAAAGTACCTTGGAAAGGTTACAATTCTGGCAAAAAGAAGCTTTACATAAAGATTTGCAGAGTTTTGCAGACACTGCCATTGAGTCTTGCACACGGTCTGTACGTGGTATGCAAAACCGATCAGACTACCATGACTCTTTTACAAAGGATCTTTTGGAAAAAGTAGATGATTCCCTTAAAGGAAACACTTTCCAGCCCAAGTTTGAGATTGACCTGAAACTTCACATTTGTGGCATTGCCTCAAGAGAGTTCCTTCAAATGCACAGACATTTCTTGTCAGCAAGGGATCCCAGAATTCAGCTGGAAAGTACAGCCACAGTACTTGTTGGATTTTATCGATCTATACAAAAAGAGATCATTGCCAACGCAAAGCAATGATTTGTCAGACTTTGTATCAAACCTGCTGTGGAAGAGTACATCAGTAGACATCTGGGAACAACATTGTGGATGAAGTTTGGCAGGCCGCCATTCAGCAGAGTACAGTTCCCGAAACTTTTCCAGTACAACATTCAGAAAGAGTTGCTGCAAAAGGAAGACTTTCAGAGTTTTGTCAAGTTCATTTGTAAATATGAAATATATGTGAAGGACTTGATATTTCAGCACATCTTGGAAGAAATGTCAGAGGAAAAACTTTATGCAAACTGAAAAGTCAGAATCTGCAAGTCATAGTAAAAAAGTTGACAGATGCAACTGAAAGGGCTTCAAAAGGAGAGGATGGTGTCCTGCTGCCAGATAACAAGGAAAGCATCACAGAGCTCATCAAAAACATGCGCACATTTTGACCAAAGATATCTCGCTTTCAGAAGAGGCTGAAAAAACCGCCCTGTTTCAAATCCAAAGCACATGCCATCCATTTAAAGAGAGCCTCGTCAAATCATTGAGTGAAATGAAGGAACAGCTGCAGGAGGAGTTCTCAAAATCTGAAGACATCACTGAGACTGTGAACAAACTTCCAACCAAACCACAGGATGAGCTTTTCAATCGGTGTTTGGTTGTGGACAACAATGTCCATTTTGTAAAGTTCCTTGTGAAGCGGAGGCAAACAACATGAGAAACATCATGCAGCTGTTCATCGGCCACAAGGTCTCGGTACAGGACTAGACACAGAAGCTGTGGTAACACTGTGCACACTGATGTTCACAGTGAAGGTGCATTAAATGTGCAGAGACTAATGGAGAGAGGCATCCTTACAAGGACTACAGAACAATCTACCCAGACTGGCTCATTCCTCCAGACTACACCATGGAGGCATCTGACTACTGGAAGTATGTCCTGGTTAAATACAATGAGAGATTTGCCCAAGAATACAAGGCCAAGCCAGCTGATGTTCCAGAAGCATGGAGGAGCATCACAAGGAACAAGCACTGAAAGGCTTGAAGGAAGCCTACATTAAAGATAACCTGCAATCCTGACAAATATCTCTTTAACAAGAGAGAGAAAACCAGAAGGAAACAGGAACTGAACACGCCAAGGGGAAAATACAAAACTGACCGGCACTGTTGTGATAAAGTTGACTGCACCGTGATCTTTAGTGGCATCCTGGGGTTTGACGATCGATCACTATTATTGACAACTGATGATTTTAAGAAGTTGCAGAGAGGTTGAAAAGCTAGAGACAGTTATGTGAGATGTTTTTTTTGTCTTTTTAAGATTACACATGTTTTGTTTTCCTTCATCAATCTTCTATAATACCTCATGGACAATGACTAGTATGCACGATAATGATGTTATCAAAAAAGAGGAACAATTCTTTAAATCTTTATTGTTTATTTTTTTTCTAGTTTTAGTGTGTAATGGCATAAAGAAATATGATTCTGAAAATGATGTACGTCATAGTCCACCTGAAGAAAGAGATCATGTTATTTGTTTTTGTCATTTTATTTTTTGACTGCTACATTTGAGTTCATTAAACTCTATACAACTGTGTGCATTATAACTGGTGTGCACAACAAAGTTGATGTCAATGATAAAGATGCTTTACTACAAAGACCGTGTTGGAAACAAAGAGATGTTTTGTGATGTAAATTTCCGCTTGAGTCATGTATTGCTTCACATTTGAGCTTTTAAAAAACATTTTCTGCAGATAGAAACCAGAAGGACAAAATGAGGTGATTTGATACCAGTCTGGGAATAATACAAAACGAAACAAATGAAATGCTTTGTTTTTTTTAAACTTTTAAATACTTACTTTTTTCTTGTTTTATTATTTGTATTAATTCCTTGTGTTCATGCAATGATGACTAAAGACCATGTGATGAGATCATGTTGTTTTTGTTTTACTTCTTATTATTACTTTCTCAACAGTTTTTCATTTCTTGATTGTATTATTCAACATGTATTGTAAATATAAACTTTGAAGTGTACTTGGAGAGTACATAAGCCAGCCTCAGTTGAAATACTGTGTAAGTGCATGTTGATGACGTTTTGCTTCATGTACAAATACTGTGGCATCCTTCACATCTTGTTGATGATGAAGTTGATTTTATTCTTAGACGGATAATGATGTGATGAACAAGTCAGAAAGAAGGACTGTTTGTTTGCTCTGATTTTTTTTTTGGAGTTTATTTTTTGATGATTTTCATAAAGACTAGTGCAAAAGTTAAGAGGCTGATGTTGTTGATAAAATACAAGAACAGAGAAACAAGATGTTGTCTCATATGTCTTCAATAGTTTTACTGTTATAGTTTCATGCAAGACATTTTTATCTTATCATTTATATTTGTACTATTAAATGTTTTTTTATTCATTTGTAATAATATTTTGAAAAACTCTCAATGCCGTGTGCACAAAAGATGATGTAGGCAAAGACTAGTGATGAGATCATGTTTAACTTACTTTTATTTTACTACTTTTATTACTTACTCAATTTATTTACTTTTGTTTTATTATTCAACGTTGCTTAATGCACAAAGGCCATGAGAAACAGATGTGATCTAATGCATCACTATTCTTTAATATTTGTACTGTTATAGTTTCATGCAAGACATTGTTATCTTTTCATTTATATGTTTTACTTTTAAATATTCCATTTGTTTTATTACTTTCAAATAATTAGCTTAAAGAACATCATGCTGTGTGCACACTGATGTTGTGGGTCTGTGTCGTACAAAGACCATGTGATTAAATCATGTTTTACTTACTATTATTATTCTTACTTATTTTACTTTTTTTTCAACATTTCTTGCAGTGCATCCTTAGTGCTTAAAGTACAAAGACCATGAGAAACAGATGTTTTCTAACATGTACTCATTATTCTTTAATATGCTCTACTGTTTTGTTTATTTGAAGTTAAGGCAGTGAATAAGAAAATTTATGTTGGTGTAACTGACTTTTTGCTGTAGATTAAATATCGTCTAAACAAGACAACAGCAGAGAATACTGTTGATCATGGTATTGATATTTTCAGATATATTAAAAGTTGATCCAGCCACAAGAAAGTTGAAAAATATATCATATATAGTTTAACATTTATATCCTTTTTTTGTTGTTACTTTATTCAGGTTGACAAACATAAAGTTGTGTGCATAATGGAAACCAACAAAATTATGATATGTTGTCAGATCCTATGAAAAAAATAGTGTTGAAGCAAATATAACAATAAAATGATTATGATCAAAGTCAGTTGTCACTTTCCTTTTCTCAAGTGAAAATAATTATCTGTTTTTTCTGAGTATTCTGCCACCACCAGAACAACATGCAGGAAACTAAATGTATGTTATGGTACTATGCATTACAAAATAACATTTAAAAATCAGCAGTTTAATCAGGATTTAAATTACTATAATTACCACAAACTAATTAAATCTGTTTCTGGTCATTTAGGAAGTATTAAATAGGTTAGTTAAAAAGGTTTTGTCTATATGTTTCTGTTGAACCAAGTCTTTTAACAAAACGATTTGTTTGTATACATGTTTTCATGTTATATAATGGTATTCATACAATCTGAACAAGGTTACCTGTACATCTAGTGTGAGAATAAGTATTCAGATCCTTAACTTAAGTAAAAGTGGAAAAACTATGGTTTTAAGTAAAAGTCCTGAATTCAAAATGTTGCGTATGTAAAAGTACAAATTATTGGCATCCAAATATACTTGAAGTACAAAAAGTAAAATGACTCACTGCACAATGGCCAATACCAGAACAGATTATAAAGTATCAAAATAAAAAGTGCATGTTATGCAGAATGGCTCTTTCCACAGCATTATATTATTATGGTTATTATATTATCCTGTTTTTTTATCATTACAAATTCCAAGCACTTAAATGTTGTAGTTTGTCAATGTGGAGCCAATTATAGATACTTTCGTAAATACTGGGTTTATAATTTGTGACATACTGCATCTTATCATATAGCATTTCATGTGTTTATATATGTAAAAAGTAACTAGTACCTGAGTGTTAAATATATGTAGTTGAGTACAAATTACAGAGCTGAAGTATAATGGAAAATATGTCAAATATGACTTCAGTAGGGAACTTTAATAAAGGTACTTAGTTATATTCAACCACTGTGTAAAGACACATGACACAGTGCAGTTCTGCGCGTTTAAATAAAATGTGTATGTGTTGTTATATTTGACTTTTTGTGAAGTAGTTGTGCTCTGTTTCCTGTATTTGAATGGCCGTTGTCTGGAAAGCATCTGGTGGTGCTGACCTTCATTCATCGTGGACTTCATGAGCCTTTAGTGCCCTCTTGTGTCCTTTTCCCCAAATATAAGTGAGTGTTGTTTTTGTGCAGAATTTATTTCTTACACAGTATTTGGTAGGCCTACAGCCTGTAGTTACTGCTGCATCAAATCATTTCATTAGTATATGGGGACTTAAAGTAGTATTTGCTGAAAAAAAAGAGTAAATCTGCACTACTGTTATGTGTGTAGTTTGTGATTTCTTGTTCCCTCAAGTGGCAGAAAGCAGAATTTCACATTAATGTAACTGCTTCTTTCTCACATTTCTTCTTTAATGCGGTTTCAGATTTATCGTTATAGCGTTAACGTTGCTAGCACAATAATAATTATAGTTCTGTAAATCATCATATAGCATAACAATATAAAATAACAGTGTGAAATCATTCAAACAGGACAATCAAACAAAAACACAGTGTAAAGGGGATTCATTAGTAAAATATATAAATAAAGGGAAAACATTTCAACAAGGGATAGATGAGGGAATTTCCATTATTGAACCTTATAGGGAATATGAATATTTAAATAGCTTGAGACCAGATATACACTAGCTTTGTCACTGCCAGTACCTCAAAAGCCGGGATTTGACTTCACGAAAGTAACGATTTAAAAATGTTCCACGATGTCTAAGTAAATATACTTTATGATGTTTTTAATTAAAATAGATAATATATTTAAATCTTTATGACCTTTTCCGGCCAGCAGTTATTTGTAATGCATTAAGCAATCTACAATATATTGCAGAGGATTATGCATCATTATATATTTGGTTTTAATAACCTTGCAGCATAAATATAGTGCAGGGGAAAGTTTGATATTGAATCTCTTCAATTGAGCAAGGCACTGGACCTCCCCCCCGCCCCCCCAGTCAGCATTTGTTTGCATTTTACAAATATAATGTTTGGCTGTAGTGGTTTTGATTACTGTCATCATCCACAGTGAGAAGAAATATCTGCACAGTGATAATGTGGGTCACTTGTTTATGGTTTTGTTTTTCACCGAGAGTGGTTTAGAAAGAGATGGGTTTTAAGACAGCAAGGCCCAATCTGGAAATTAGCCTTTTGATATTTATAGAGCTAAACGATGAGTCAACAGAAAATAAATCTGCAATATTTGTGATGATCTATTTATAATTTAAAACATGTTCTAATTTGAAAGATTTAGTGGTTTCCCGATAATACACTGAATATCTTTGGGTAAATTGATCAAACCCAATAATTTAGGAAATCACTGCAGATTATTTAACAAGAAAGATAAAGCTTAGTTGCAGCTCGGGTTACTTTATGTAATGTCTAATTGGAAGACTTCATATATATATTTTTTAAGGATCTTATTTTGCTATCAGCTGGAGTTTGAATATGTAAACAAATCATTTAAACATTTTCGGCTCTATGCAGAGCAGCAGGTATTTCTCCTGCGACAGGACAGCGTGGGTTCACTGCTGCTCAAACAGAAAGGCCTGCAGGCACTCCATGTTTCTACCGCCAGCATTATCATGTATTTTCGGCCATTCATATATATGACCTATACTTTTTTGAACAGAGCACATAGTGCGCTTTAGTCGTTTCGTGCTCTTCAACCTCTTTCCCAGTTATTTCAGCTTTCTTTTTTTCTTTTTCTCCTCTATCCAGGTCCTGTCCATATCCTTCCACCACTCATACACGCTCAAAGTTCATAACAAAATTGGACATTTGGAAAAGGTAGATGACTAATCAAGAATCAGTCATGAATGATATTTTTTGGACAAATAGAGGTTAAAGGAACATGACATTTGGTGGATCAGGTTATTCTAGGTCAAACAATACTCAATAGCAATATTAAATCAAAATGCATTAAAAAACATTTGGTTAATAAGTCACCTTAGTCACCTTAGGGAGAAGGGCCACACCTCCTCCTAATCACCTGCTAAGCCGATTATACCCGGTGAACAAATCCAGCTTCAATTGTCTCAGATTTCACGGCCCACATATATCTCTTCATCCCTCCCTTCATGCATTCATTCATCCCTCCCTATATCCTTGATCCTTTCATCCCTCCATCCCAACGGCCCTTCAAACCTCCAACTTCTGTTTTTCAGCTCGAGAGGCTCTATTTCCTCCGTAGGCTGTGGATGTTTATCATGGACTCCAAGATACTCTGCAACTTCTACAGTAAAAGGACCCCAAAGTATGTAATACTGAACACGTTCTTCTCTCAAATAAAAGCTGGTAGCTTCAAGAGACATAATCTCAATGCACTACCTGTCCCCTGTGTGACATTTGGGGTTCCTCAGACACCCACTATAATAAAATGCATATCCTCGAACAGACGTTAGCAAGTAACAACATTCGAAAGTGCAGTTACTGTATGGACAGTGGAGCTTTGGAGTTTTAAAAAAAAAACTTTTACTACATTATATAGCAACTCAAAATTAAATGGTATGGTAGGCCAACACCCAGCCTACTAGAGTTTCTTGAAATTACAAAAATTATGTTTGCGTGAGTGGCAAGCTGGTATATAATATATATTGACTCTAATGTTGTGGAGGACCTGAAGGCTGGTGGGAAATTCTACAAAATCGTTATTTACCTCTTCAACCCTATGTAAGACAGGGGAATGGCCTTCCTCTACAAATAGGGTGAGTGAAATGCATCTTTTCTCTGTTTGAAAACAGTTAACTGAACGATCCGTTAGCGATGTGTGTAGTTTCTGATGTGGTTCTGGTGTGTGCCCTGTTGTGTGTTAGTCAGTCTGAAAAGTTGTTTTATTGGAGTTGTTTACTCACAGAACATTTAGGGCCAGGTTAGCTGAAGGATGAGAGTGAGAGCTAATAACTGAGAGGAGGATTTGCTGTGCATGTGTGTGTTAGAGAGGAAGGGAAGAGATGGGGAAATGTTTTTACAATGCATTAAAAAGACGTTAATTAATGTTTGAGTGTGTGTGTCAGTGTGTGAAAGACACAGAGGCAGAGAGAGAACGCATGTGTGATGGTAAACACAAGAGTCAACTGGACTGTGTGCCGTGAGTCTGAATCGATATCTGGCGTGTCAAAGTCCTGCATCTCAACTTGTGACGTTACATTACAGTACAAACTCTCTTTTATGCCAAAGTCCTTTTCCTTGGCTTCCCAGAACTACTCCCACGCCCAATGCTTTGCCTCTGCCATGGCTGAAGGCTTCTGTTCTTCGGGCCTGTCGGTACTTTGCAACTGCCTCCAGGGTCCCCCGGGATAACATAACCAGGAAATCGTACTTCTTCAGTGGGATGGTTCCCTGACCAGCAGTGTCTATCACATATTGTGCAGCTGAGCTAAAAAACAAAACCTAAACTAACCTAGGAAAAAGCGTAGATAAACAGACATTGACGTAAAAGCACTCCTTTAAAGGGGGTCTTAGTTTGGAAGTCATAGCTTGAAGAAATCAAAACTACAAAAGGGATTTGAATAAACTCAGTTGCAAAGCACAGATTACCATTTGTTTCAGTTAAAAATACAGTTCATCAAAATCTAAATAATAATAATAAATAAGGCTACACAGGATTCTTGATTATCCATGAAGATATGTATTTATAATAGTCTCGAAGGAGTAGTTTTTAGCTCTTGATTAAGGTTTGTTTGTGTGGAGTCCTGCAGGAATGCCAGCGCATTCTGCCAAAATCCTGCCCTCAGCAAACATGGGAGTCTCTTACTCTAAATGCACAGAAACTAAACACACAACACACACACACACACACACACACACACACACACACACAATCAAACCTCATTTTCACACCTGTTTCCGTGAATAATGCTTATTCAATAAATGATAACAACTGTCTTGTTTTTTTGTCTCTCTAAAAACCCAGGTTGCTACACTAATCTTTGATTGTCTGGCTAACATCTCAAAATGGTTGCCTGCACACCACTTGAAGCTCTGTCTAAATCTGTATGGAAACCAAACTAAAATAAAGTTAAAACTACGATATGTTTTTTATTTATTATAGGGACAACGCCACCTAGGTTCAAAGGAGCATAGGAGCATGAAAAGCTACATGGGTTCTTCTTTTGAAATCAGGAGTGAGAAGAGTTAAAAACCACAATCTGAATAAAAGGTTAACTAAAGGTTAATTATATTAAAAAGTTAATATTATTATTATGTATCGTTCCCTAGTATTGACCCAAGCTGGAGTATTGACCCTAAACACACAGTAAGTGTTGGCTTCAGGCTCCGGAGAATCCTCAGTCGAGGTGGCCTTGCTTCTCGTCTCTTCTTCTACAATGGGGATTTGAGTTAGTCGAGTTGAAGTGTGTAGATTATCATTTATTTCACTTTAAATCTCAATTCATATACATACAATTAATGTTGTTAAAAAAAAAAGACATAACACTTTTAGATTGGTGGAAAAAATAGGTTTTATCCAAGAAAAACATTTTGATAAATGCTTTGTAAGGCTACATATCAAATGTCATCAGGAAATAATTTGAAAAATAATCCATGATGACTATGCAGATATGTCTTTCCTTCAGCGTTTTGTCCGATCATCGTCAATGTTACCTGCCTGTCTGTGAGTTTGTTGCCTGCCTGTCTGTGAGTTTGTTACCTGCCTGACTGTGAGTTGTTACCTGCCTGTCTGTGAGTATGTTCCCTGCCTGTCTGTGAGTTTGTTCCCTGCCTGTCTGTGAGTTTGTTCCCTTCCTGTCTGTCTGTGAGTTTGTTGTCTGCCTGTCTGTGAGTTGTTCCCTGCCTGTCTGTGAGTTTGTTCCCTGCCTGTCTGTGAGTTTGTTCCCTGCTGCCTGTCTGTGAGTTTGTTCCCTGCCTGTCTGTCTGTGAGTTTGTTACCTGCCTGTCTGCCTGTGAGTTTGTTGTCTTTCTGTATGTGAGTGTGTTACCTGCCTGTCTGTGAGTTTTGTCACCTGCTTGTATGTGAGTTTGTTGTCTGCTGTCTGTGAGTTTGTTGTCTGCCTGTATGTGAGTTTGTTGTCTGCCTGTCTGTGAGTTTGTTGTCTGCCTGTATGTGAGTTTGTTACCTGCCTGTATGTGAGTTTGTTGTCTGCCTACCTGTAATTGAAAAGATTTAATAAAGTAAATCTTGCTGTTGGCTACACCAACTGATACTGATTAATAATCAACAGGAACAAAAAATATATTCATATCTACAAAATATATTGAAGATATATAGAATAATATACTGTGTTAATATATTACAATATATTGAAGATATATAGAATAATATATTGTGTTAATATATTACAATATATGGGATAATATATCAGTAATTGCCACTTTTCATATATTGAGTAATATATGTAAATATATAATATATTGGTTGTGTATACAGTATATGTGAAAATACATTTACTATATATTAACATTTATATGGGGACATGTATGTACTATATATTCAGATTTATATGGGGACATGTATATACTATATATTCACAATTATATGGGGACATGTATGTACTATATATTCACAATGATATGGGGACATGTATGCACTATATATATTCAGATTTATAAAAAACCATGTACGTACCATATATTGCGAACATGAGTGCAATATATCTTCACAATGAGGAGAAATGCATGTTCTGGTAAAATCTTTAATTCGTTTTTTTCTATCAATACGTAACAGTTATCAAAATACTCATTAAAAGAAGGACAAGGAAAGAATACAAGAAAAGGCCTATAAACAACACATTATGTAATGACTCAAGAACATTTTCACGTAATTAAGTAATAAAACCCACATTTGTAATAATCTGCTGCATTCTGTAATCAACAGCCTGAACGCAATATAAAATACATTTCCCTGCATTTTGTAATAAATTATTACATTTTGCAATGGTTATTACAAAATGCGTTAGTTGCCCTTTTAAAAACTGTAATATTCATTATTTAACCATAACCAAACTGTAAATATATCCCAAAATTGATGTTGATATACATGTTGGCTAATGAATATGGTAACACTTGATCTAGTTTTGGCCAAAGAAAGATATTCTACTGAAATATTTTAATTATGAGTAAGGATGATTCATGGTTGAATAAATAAATAAACAGTTGTAATGTTATTGTTTGCAACTCATTTTGTAATAACCACTGCAAATGTAATAATATATTTCAAAATGTGGCAACATTACATAGTTGCATTGAACTTGTTACAAATTATTACAAAAGGAGGTGTTATTACATAATGAAGGGAAAATGTATTACATTTTGTATAGGTATAGTTAAAGGTGGGGTAGGTCATTTTGGAGAAACCAGCTCGAGTGTGTTAGAATTTGAAAATACACAGCCGGAAAAAATCTGCCACTTCCTTACAGAGCCCCTCCTCCAACACACACGAACGCGCACATGACCAATGAGGGCACGAGATAAGTTGTGCACAGATGGAAGGCTGACAAGCAGGTAGGCCATCCAGTTATTTTAGCCGGGCTGACTAAAATGATTGGTCGTGCTTTTTACAGTACTACGGCTTCCACAGATGACATTTTTGTATGGATTCTTTGTCAAAGCACTTAAGATATTCATTGCTATCGGGATGTTAAGAGCATTCCATAGAATATAACAAAAAAGTTTCTCAAACGTACCTACCTCACCTGTAGGAGCCGCATTTAAGTTTATTTTGTTTTGATTATTTGGAACCTTTATTAATGCATGTTTCTGTTTCAGTGAGTGGTGCGCTTTGCTCAGGTGAAGGGGGCGGGGCTAACACTTTAAGTTGGAGGTGCAGTAATTGTAGTGGCCAAAAATCCCAAAAAGTTTGTCCTGTAACTTGATACCTCAAAAGTTATTGTTCTTGGCCACATGTAGAGCTTGGGGCTGGGAAGCAGTGTCAGACTCGCAGTAAAAAATCTGGACGTTTCGGTTGCTTTTCAACGTTTATTTCCAGCAAAAAATAAAACAAAATACGAAAAACAATATGTAACGTAAACTTAAACAGCAGATCCTAATAATCCGTCTTCTATAAGCCTAAGGTTGCGTCTGCGTGTCAATGACGGTATTGCTGCTGCCTGCTGCCCTGCCGTCACACACATGCACCTCCAACTTAAAGCGTTAGCCCCGCCCCTTTCACCTGAGCAAAGCGCACCACTCACTGAAACAGAAAAATGCATTAATAAAGGTTCCAAATAAATCAAAACAAAATAAACTTAAATGCGGCCCCTAATTGTTCTCTCAGAATCAATTACTCAATTAACCAAAGGGAGCCGTAAAACGACTAATAAATAATGAATTTAGAAAAATAAAGTATATACATTACATCCCTTATTGATGTTGAAAGAAGACCTATTATTCTTCCTTCTCCAGGAGGCGGCACAGCTTAGCTATGGGCATATCAGTAATGGAGGTTTTCGTCTGGAGCTTCACTGTACGGGTCAGACCTCTTGCATCAGGCTTCGTCTCCAGTACTCTGTCTAATGGCCACGACCCCCGTGGAGCAGTTGCGTCAACTACCAGGACGACATCTCCAACGCTAAAGTTTTTCCTCACTGTGTTCCATTTCTGTCTCTCTTGGAGCAGCAGAAGGTATTCTTGTGTCCATCTATGCCAGAACAGATCCGCCATGTACTGGACCTGCTTCCAGCGGCGCCTGGCATAGAGGTCAGATCTCTGAAACGTTCCCGGAGGTAGGATAGGTTGCGTTTTTAGCAGGAGGATGTGATTGGGAGTCAGTGGTTCCAGGTCGTGTGGATCGGAGGACACGGTGGAGAGAGGACGGTTATTGAGGATGGACTCTACCTCGCAGAAGATGGTTTGTAGGCCTTCATCGTAGAGGGTTTGCTGATGGAGAGTGGAGGTCAGCACCTGACGGACAGATCTTATGAGTCTTTCCCAGACTCCACCATAATGTGAGGCCGCTGGTGGATTGAAACTCCACTGGATTCCTTCAGGGTGCAAGCGCCCTTGGATTTTCCCTTCAAATCTTTCTCAGAGCATGAATACATGAGTCTGTGTCTAACGAGTAAGCCACCTCCAGATGTACAGCTCTGCTACTCATGCAGGTAAACAGGGCTCCATAACCGTTTAACCATACTCCTTCCTCGCTTCACTTTAAGCGGTCCAAATAGTCCATTGGTGAAAGGAGGGAGGTCAGGTAGGATTCTTTCTTGTGGCAAATCGGCCATTTTCTGCTCATCTGTCTTGCCTCTCACACGCCGACACACAACACACTTTGAGACTATTTTCCTTGCTGCTGTTTCCCCATTGAGACTGTTCACTATTGTCACGTATCAGTGACACTCTGTTGGCAACATAGGTCTTAAGCCTAGTGTAGTCATTACCAATGTACTTGAGTACTGTTTGGCTATCCGTCCAGAAGACTGAGGGGTTTAAGTCCATGTGTAGTTCTTTCCTCAGCATTTTGCCACCTTCACCAACAGTGTTGCAGCTGCCAACTCCAGTCGCGGGACTGTGATGTGCTTTAAAGGAAGGACTCCTTTAACTCCTAGGACAAAGGCAACATGAACAACATCCTGCATGTTAACCTGGCCTAATGTAGCTTACTGAGCCATAGCCATTCTCGGCCAGACGTGCTTCGGTGGCATAGAGTGACAGCCAATGTGAGACGTGCTTAGGTGGCATAGAGTGACAGCCAATAAAATTGCAGCATTACTGAAGCTGTGAACCGCCGTCTTAGCCAGCTGAGATTTCTTCTGTTCGCAGGTTCTCACACCGGTTGGGGCAAAGTCTGTGATACATTATCAAAGATAAAGAGCTATCTATGAATCAAGAAATGTGAATCCTAATGTGTTATAGTAACTGTTATTGTGTTTATATTTATTTATTACCTTCAAAGAAAAACTCAGAAGGTATTATTATATTTAAGATATGGACCATGTAGTATAAATCATTTACTTAGAATGAGACATGTATATATTAATCAAGAAAACATCTTTATTATAAACAACAGAAACAAAGCAGATTATGTCATACAAACATGTAATATATAAAGTAACAAAATAAGGTAGAAGTAAATAGGCGAGACGTAACCACTGTCTTAGCCAGCTGAGATTTCTTGCTGTTCGCAGGTTCGACACCCGGTTGGGGCAAAGTCTGTGATACATTATCAAAGATAAAGAGCGATCAAGAAATGTGAATCCTAATGTGTTATAGTAACTGTTATTGTGTTTATATTTATTTAAATATAAGAAAAACTCAGAAGGTATTATTATATTTAAGATATGGACCATGTAGTATAAATCATTTACTATGAATGAGACATGTAGATATGAATCAAGAAAACATCTTTATTATAAACAACAGAAAGGATGACAATTTGGCATTAACAGACACACAGGAGGAAAACAACAGAAGTGATATGCAAAAACCCTTGTCATTTTCCCTTTTCAGCCTCCCATCTTTTCTTTTCAACCTCATAGAAAACAGACACCTTGAAGTTCTTCCAGGTCATCTGCTTCTCCATGCCCTGATCCCTGTAGAGTGACAACACTTTAGCAGGACAGTACACATACTTCCCTGCTACTCCTGGGAATCATGTGTGTATGTGAGGACTGTTTGGGCCCTGCTTGAGTTCCATTCTGCAAAATCCACATTTGCGACCTTTGTGCTCTGGCTCAGTGTTTCTTCCTTTTTTGCTGGACTTTTGCCTCCACCCTTTGCTTCATAGCTTCCAGTTCCCGCGGAAAGAAAGCTGTTTGGGAAAAGTCTACAAATGGCATTTTAGGTGTGTCAGACCTTCAGCAACATAAGTTTTAAAAACTTTGGTGGAGCAGTAAATATCTGACAGGGCCCTGCATGTAGAAGTGTGGATGGAAGAGCCATCATTTTCAAAGCGGGCCTTTGGCTGGCCGCAGGAAAGACAGCTTTTTGTCTGTTTTCTTATTTTGCTTTGTTGTTCTAGTTGTAGTTGTTGTTGTTGTTGTTGTTGTTGTTGTTGCTGCTGCTGCTGCTGCTGCTGCTGGTTGACCATAATGTTTGACAATATTCTCAAGGTGTTCTAGTGTCAGAGGTGTGGCTGGGGTCTGAACAGGAGGTGTGGCTGGGTCTGAACAGGAGGTTGTGGGGTTGAAAATGGCAACAGGCATGGTAACAACTGGCACACTGGTGGTCTCACTACCCTCTGTGAGAGAGTGCCAGAGGACCTGGCTCTCTTGTAGTTTCTCCGGGCTGATGTTTATGGAGGAGCTGGTGTTCAGAAGCTTGCTAAGATGCTTCACATACTGACAAATATGGTGTTTTGTTGTTGGGTGAAGCATACTGTTTGGGTCTGTGCAGGAATCAAGCACAAGAGCAGCATAGTCCTTGTCCACAAGCTTCAGCATGTCCTTCTGACCATGGTGTTTGTTGAGCAGGTTGTCAACAGCCTGCTTCATAGGGCCTGTCCAGCGCTTGTGGTCCAACACAAACACCCTCCCACCAGTCTTCACAGGTCCAGTGCGAGCCGCAGTTGGCGAGGACAGCAGAGGCAGAGGCTTCAGACATATGGTTTCTATAACAACAAAAGACAGATATTCATTAATGTCTAAGAAAACAAAGGTTCTTTATAGAAATAAATGATTGGAATCCAGTCACTGATGCTCTAGGATTATTCACTACTTTGTCTGTGCGTCTAATGTTTACCTGGCTCTGTGTGAGGCTCCGGAGTCGTTCCTGCAGTCACACCTTGTTTCACTGAAGGAGGGTTTGCAGGAAACTGAAACAGCTTGGATTGGGGGATGGAGGGTGGCTGCTGAAGAAGCTCAGACTGGGCAGTGGGTTGCTGCTTTGAGGAGGTGTATCCAGGGCCTGGGTAGAGTCTGCCTTGCTCCTGTGCTTATCCCAGTCTAGAAGAACTGGGCGGCAATCAGGCTCCACATATTCCAGGCCAAACTTCTCTCCAGTGTCTCTGTTAGTGAGATGAAAAGCAGGATACTTAACATGCCCAAACACCTGTTGAGAGACTGCATTGATCTCGCCCATCAATGCTGGATCAAAGACGGCTGGAAGTTTGACATCTGGCTGTTTCAGGTCCACCAGTCGCTGGTAATTCCACCGCGCCACCCCCGTCATCGCCTGAGCTTGAAACAGCTCTGTGGAAACGCATGTGCCAGTGACCCACTGAGCCTGGTGGAAGTGATAGCCTTCCTGCTGGGATGTGCCTCTGATGGGGATCCATACAGGAACTTTGGCTCCTTCACCTGGCACATGGTTCAGCTGCAGTGTTCCTCCATGCCTGTACATGATCCCTCCTTCCACCTCTGGATTGCTCAGGCAACCTCGCAGGATGTGTATCCACTGAATACGCCAGCATTTCAGCATAGAGGCTTTAAATAGAGGGCGCCCATTAGGGTCTGTTGCAAGGTGGAAGTGCTGGAAAACCCCCTCCACTCTCTTAACGAGCTCCTCGGAATGTGGGATCCTGATCCTGCAGTGCTCACGTATGTGAGGCTTTGTTGGGTTGGCAGGCTGGATTCCACAGAAGGCATATGCATCTTTAAGCCTCTGCAGGTCTTCCTGATCCACCACAGCAAAGGCTGCAGACAGGAACTGAGCAAAAGAGCTGTAGAGGGGATGATGCTCGGACACACACTCACGCATCAACCGCCTCAAACAATGGAACAGGTCAAGCTTGATGAGCATGTTCGCATTGAAGTTGGACCTTGATGCACATGTATTGAGCACGTTCCCGGAAGTAGCCTGAGCAGCAATGGCATCAGATGTCATCCAAGCATCCCAGTTCAGATGCTCCCTTCACACGACTCTGACACCCTAAAAGCTGCACAGCAATCCCTGAAAAAAGAAATAAAGACAGTAGAGTAAAGCTTTAAATGTTAAAACAATCATAACAATCACTGTACAATCCATGTATGCATAGAAATATACTTATTTGTATGTGTTATATTTATTTTTAGTAATTATTATCAATTGATACATGTAGTCATGTGTATTCAGTCATGACAGTATCATTATTTGTATGAGCTAAATGAATGCTTGTTATTTCATCAAATATTAAACGTATGTATTAAATAATATTGATTCAAACATACCTGTCTACCCAGTGGTACTGTGCCTTTTCCACGCCTGCAGTTCTGTAGCGCTGTTCCAGCCCCTGGTACACGGGCTTCAAGGACTCTCTGTCTTAGCCCCCGGCTCCACGAGGACGGAAACTGGTTGAATCCGCATATTTCTCTCATGCGTATAGCCCTCTAAGCTCCACGACGCCGTAAGGGAAACGTAGAAACAGACCCGCAAACGTCACGGAGGAGCGTCTGTGTGTGTGTGTGTGGCACGAGCGCATCTTGTGAGAGAGAGATAGAAAGAGAGAGAGACAGAAGAGAGAGACATAGATAGTTACGGGGGTTGTTGTTAGCATTTGGTGCTAGCTCGGAGCTAAGGGAGATTAGTAGCTGGGTGTTTCTCAATCGCGAGTACGCTTGCTTGGTAGCACATGTCTGCCGAGCATCTTGCTTCAGAAGCGAGTCAAGAATACTTCCTGACATTCGGAAAACAAAGAGTGGAACACGCTAGCAAGTGTGCAGGTGTGCGTCATATGAGAGGCCCGCCTTACATCTTCCGCCACAGATTTGGGGAAATTGGTCCGTGCGCAAAGCATTGTGGGGATTTTAAGACCGCGAAGTCTACTCATTTGCAGACTCGATATTTCTCCAAACGGAGTACGCCGGGCTCGGTAGATTTCCAAGTATACTGGAGATTGGAACAGTACTTCGGCGGCACTCGATGACGTAGTATGCTTGAAATAGTGGCTCTGAAGCAGCTTTACTCGCGATTGAGAAACACCCGCTGTTTCAACAATAAGGAGAGGGAGAGTCCTCTCCTGTCGGACTGAGAGAGATAACGTCAGCTCAGGGAGGTAAAGGACTCTCTGAGTGATTAGGTTGTAAACTTTGAGTCTAGTTATCTCAGTGGGTCTGAAACGGTTTGGTCATCTATGTAAACAAATATTTTCATCTATGTAATATATAGTTGTACATAATATATAGTTGTACATAAAATAAGTTAAGAAATCCTTCCATATAGGTCAGTACAAAAATAAAAACACAGTTTGAAAGGGGAGTGATTAGTCAAATAGCATAAATAAAAAGAAAAATGCAGACTAGGTAAAATAAAGAATAGGAGAGGGAGTTTATCAATGATTTGTTATTGGTTTTGAGCATATTCTAATGGCTTTTTGATTATTGAATATATACAGTTCTGTTTCATATGAGTGTTGAGAACTGTATCCATAAATCTCTTAATGTTGCCCTCAAAGTGCACCAGATTGATGCATTCAACTTCAATTTAAAGAACAAAATCTTCCCGGGGTGCATGCCCCCGGACCCCCCTAGAGGATGTCAGGTAATCACAATAAAACAGGTTCACATGGATAGGATACTAGATAAGTGTGCACACTCATTATATACACTACACATTTTTCTTGGATTTGTTAACACTATAGTCCCTAATATATTTGTAGAAAGGCAGGAAATGGAATTAAATTGAGAAAATATTTCATTGCGGAGGACCCCCTGTTTTGTGTCCCCCCCACTTCTCAAACCAAAGTTACACCCTTGGTTGTCGGCATACCACCTCTTCCGGCAGACTTTGCAGCAGAGCCTTGAAGACAGCAAGTAGTACTGTCCGGTGATGCCGACAATCACACGAGGCCTACCTACACCAGCAGAGGCAATTTGAGGCTGAGCACAGCCGTCAATACACGACAGAGTGTAGTTGCTCCTCAGCCTTCCCATCAAATTGTCATTTTCTGGCTTCCAGATGAAAAAGGGATGGAGCTGAAAATACTTGGCGCAGGGAAAATCATAAACACTGTCAATCAGCTCTGGCTGGGAGGGCCACGCCACAATGACAGCATCTTCAGAGGGTTGCGTACAGGAACGGAGCCTGGCCAGAGCCCCATGGATTCCAGCTCCATCTTCATCCAGATCCTCTGCTGCGGCGAACAGTTCCACTGACTGACATCCTGGTTGTAGGCAGGAAGCTGAGGAGGAGGAGGAGGAGGAGGAGGAGGAGGAGGAGGACAGCTGGGGACCTTTGATGGCCTGGGTAATGGCGAGAAATCTCAGGAGCCACTATAGAAAATATTAAAACATGTCATTATTATCAACAGTAAAATAAAGAAATAATGTTGTATGACACTTAGCATCTTCACTGTAGTCAGCTAACTGTACAAGGTGCAAAGAGTCAAACATATACACACCTGGAACAGTGATGTTGGTCTCTGTTGGTGTCAGGGCGGATGGTTCCGGCATCAAAACATCAGCTCCTTTGGTAGGGGCACAAGTTCTTTACAGGAAGAGCAGGGGCTGCATGGAGGGATGGCCAAAAGATTCATCAACATTTTGGACAGATGCACAGTGAATGTGATTCAGGGTTTAAATGTATAAACTGAATATAATGCATTACCATCTACTAGTGAAGCCTTCAGTTGACTTGTGTGGAGAGGGTAGCAGATGGTACTAAAACAGAAAAGTGTGTCAGTGTATTCTATTATGGCAATATAGAAATTAGTAATTATGTTAGTAAGACCAAACATCACCATCTTTACTTCACCTGCTAATCTCATAAAGTGAAACACACTGTTTATCATATAATGTTTAGAGAATATATTCATTAATACACATGCATATTTTTGTTTGGATTCATATTCAGCATTCAGTCATTACAACTCAGTCTGAGCAGGTGAAATAACTTGGTACACTGCAACACATGCGTTCAAGTGTTAGTGACCACAGCAGTTTAAATGTGTACTTTTCATTCAATCCAAATAAGAACAAAAGCCGTAACTTACCCTCAACATGATGGTTTCAATCATAGTCACTAGGACAACATGTAGAAGAGCAAAGACAAACAGACCAGAACATGGTCAGACCAGAACATGGCCAACATGTGACGGAAAGTCATTTTGGGAAAAAAATTCATGGTCTCAGAGTTCATCAGGAATTTCAGAAAAATCAACCTTTTCTTCTTTTTGGAGCTTGTTGTGGGCTTGCTGATGATGATGGTGCAGACGCTGCAAAAAACAAACAGAAAGAGTGATGTATATACATATATTGGCTGTAAAAAAACAAAAACGAGTAATAGCGAACAGGCTGAACTATAAATGATTTTAAATCTTCAGGCAAACCAAGCAGAGAGACAACATGTTCACTCACAGCTCTGCACATGTTTGGAAGGAGAGATACTCATCATCGCTTGCTCCAGCTCTTCATCTTGATTCATCCCTATATGCAAACAGACAAGACTTAGAAAATCCTTCAAAACGTCTTTACTGTAATTAATGTGGATACAATCACGACTGACATAATGGAAATGTATTCCCTATGTTTTAATAAACAATACTTAACCAACAGCATATTTCTGACAAAGCTAACAACAAACCAGACTCACCCATGGCCTCAGCGGGAGCAAGTGAGGCATGTGTTGTGGTCAACCCGGTATCACGGCAAGACGTGAACATGTGACGATCTACCATGCTGGGAGACGTGAATATGTCACGGTTTCGTCCCTTCAAACGTGACAGTTACACGGTATTGTTAACATGGCCCAACCAGTGGAGAAATACCCGGAAGTGCCTAGCAAATGGGCCGCGCCTATTGGTCGGTTTTTATTGTCAAAATTAGATGTTTTTAATTTATTTTGTAATCGTCACACTCGATTTCGCCAATGTTCTTGTTGCCCTAGCTGGTCGACACCTCTTTTAGCAGAAACAAAGGCTACATTAATGTATTAAATCGATGTTAATCCATGTGTGTGGAGGTGAGGATGTGGAATTAACGGACGTGACGTTGTGTGATTGCGTTGCCAGGCAACGCAATTTACAAACTCTTCAACTACAACCCGAATTATATTTTAAAACATTTTAAAATGCCTCACGAAGGCCTCACGAAATACTTTAATGTAAATTAAAATGTAAATGTGAAGGAATGTGTGTAATGTGGTGAATGACATTATTCACCCACGGATCTATGGGTTGGGGGTATTGTTGCGCACGGACATTTTAGTTAACCGGACTCCTGTTCATGTGAAATCCGAAAACATTTAAAAAAAAAAATACTTTATTCCGAGTTTGCTTGCTTTTCTCTTTGGAGGTCATCACATAACGGCATTGTAATACACGGTTTGGCTGCATTAAATATGACATATCTGCCGTAGTTCTGTATTTATAGAGCCCTGATGAGAAGACTTCTGGACAAACAGGAAGCACTGCCGCCAAAACTGAAAACGTGACGTGGATCATAAATATATCAGCAATTAAACATCTTACATTTCTTTTCACACAATACGTCTCCTTGCAGTATCAATACTAATTCGGTTGACTTTTATATTTGATCCAATTGGTAGATAGGTTATATTTACACCATAACGGTGGACAGCTGATATAAAAGGACTTGTCGTTTTTAAAGATATTACTGATTTTCTTTGAATATAAGAATGTAAATACTGAGTTGAGAGAATAGTCAGGGGATTTGGGTGATGGGAGACACATCTATGGATTCAGAATTGCAATAGCTTACTGTTAAATGACGGATATACCTTTCTGTCTGTGATGTTTTACAAATCAGATATTAGAAGTAAAACATGTGAAATAATATAGCAATATCCTGTACAATTATGTGAAAACATGAATAAAACTACACATCTTCAGATGTTATACATACACAAGTGTCCTACACTCATAATACAAAGTTATTATGGCTGTGTGTACCTTGTGTGCAACACCTAGTGGTTAAAGCACGTTATTGAATTAGTTGTGTATATGTCAATGAACCTTAGAAAATCTTGAAATCTTGAAAGGGATATGCAAAATAGCCATTATATACAGTCTTTAATTAACTATTAGTAGAGAATAACGAGTAATGAATATACTTTATAGGGATCTGCAGATAAATGTTTAGTCTTCTCAAGCAGCAACTATCAAATATCTCTCCTTATTGTTGGCACTTGACAATCACCTTTCCCTGAATTTTACTCAGGTGTAACTAAAGCCTGATTTAAGGGTTGTTTATATTTCACATCATTAATCAGAATCTGCAAAGTAACTAAAATAAATGTAGTGGAGTAAAAATACCAGGTTAACCTCTGAATTGTAGTGGAGTAGAATTGCTGTTTTGTTTAGTAATGGATATTGAATATGGAATAAAGGTTTTGACAAGACCTGGTGTAACAATAATCAAAAAGGACAAAGAGCTCCAGATGTTAATGATCTAAACAAAACAGCACACCTGAAATGTATATTTAAATACTTTATTAAGGGCAGTGAATTAGTTTTTTCTGTATGTTTTTCAAATCAGTGTTATCCAGTAAGTGTCATAGACAGTGTTACATTGCTATTATTATCCTTAAAATATATGTAAAACAAAACCACTTATGATTTTTTTTATTTGAGTGGTTTACTAATGACAGTTAATTCTGTTTTTGCTATTGATGGTTTCATTTTTGTGAAAAATAATAAAATAATAAAATGCAATAACGTGCTTTAACCAGTAGGTGTCCCTTTCTATCAGCTGTGCACCGTTATGGTGTAAATATAACCTATCTACCAATTGGATCAAATATAAAAGTCAACCGAATTAGTATTGATACTGCAAGGAGACGTATTGCGTGAAAAGAAATGTAAGATGTTGTTTAGTTGCTGATATATTTATGATCCACGTCACGTTTTCAGTTTTGGCGGCAGTGCTTCCTGTTTGTCCAGAAGTCTTCTCATCAGGGCTCTATAAATACAGAACTACGGCAGATATGTCATATTTAATGCAGCCGAACCGTGTATTACAATGCCGTTATGTGATGACCTCCAAAGAGAAAAGCAAGCAAACCGGAATAAAGTATTTATTTTTTTTAAATGTTTTCGGATTTCACATGAACAGGAGTCCGGTTAAATAAAATGTCCGTGCGGAACAATACCCCCAATCCATAGATCCGTGGGTGAATAATGTCATTCACCACATTACACACATTCCTTCACATTTACATTTTAATTTACATTAAAGTATTTCGTGAGGCCTTCGTGAGGCATTTTAAAATGTTTTAAAATATAATTCGGTTGTAGTTGAAGAGTTTGTAAATTGCGTTGCCTGGCAACGCAATCACACAACGTCACGTCCGTTAATTCCACATCCTCACCTCCACACACATGGATTAACATCGATTTAATACATTAATGTAGCCTTTGTTTCTGCTAAAAGAGGTGTCGACCAGCTAGGGCAACAAGAACATTGGCGAAATTGAGTGTGACGATTACAAAATAAATTAAAAACATCTAATTTTGACAATAAAAACCGACCAATAGGCGCGGCCCATTTGCTAGGCACTTCCGGGTATTTCTCCACTGGTTGGGCCATGTTAACAATACCGTGTAACTGTCACGTTTGAAGGGACGAAACCGTGACATATTCACGTCTCCCAGCATGGTAGATCGTCACATGTTCACGTCTTGCCGTGATAACGGTTGGTTGTGGTGGAGCCAGAGGGGGGGTGCAGCTTCTTCTGCAGGTACTGTTGCAGCCTATGCATCCTTGTACCTGCAGCACATTTCTTCTTCACTATGAAGGCGGCATAGCCATCATCCCTGCTGTCCCAAATGTCTCTCCAGGTGTTTTTGGCGCGAGTGCCAAAGCCCACCAGCTGCTCATCCTCTGACACTGCTGCTGCAACAACAACTGTCTTCTTAGCCTCATAGTCCAGAAGTGACTGGATCTCCCCAAAGCTGAGGGCATAGCTCAGAAAAGACAGAAGGCTGCCTTGCTGTTCCCCTCTGCCATGAACAATCCTGCAGCCTCCTCCTTCTGCTGGTTCGTGATCAGGTACATGGTATACCCAATGTCATTATGAAGGAGCCAGCGGAAGGACTTGCCCTTATATTTCCCAAACTGCAGGATGTAGTCTCCAGCCACCTCCGTTCTATCAGAAGCATCCCCTCCTCTCATACGGACCACGGTGAGCGCATTTTGCTTGACCACTGCCTCCTTCACGGGTGCATGCTGGTCCTGTAGAGACGGGTTGTCTTTCAGAAGTCTGGCTGCATCTGCGGGATCCTGCCGCAGATATCCCAGTGGAGCCTTGCGGAATGTGACAGTCATCCTCCCAGGGAAAAATGTGTTTTTTTGCATTTTATCTGTCAGAAGAAGAAAATATATATCAGTGAGTTAATGATGTTCACAGGTGGGGTCTAATAGAGAGCAGACTTTAACTGTCTGCACATTCACATTGTGCTATGATAAATGTAGTGCTATTTTACTTTGGATCAGATATTGTTGATCTTTGTTCCTGTATGTCTGGAGCTGTGTGTTTGTTGAAACTATTTACACTTCCATTACCCCTCCCCCATGGGTCAAACCCTTTTAACTAACAAAGGGAGCTCAGCCAAGGCTGAATTCACACCTCAGCACCAGGCCGATATCGGCCGTATGGCGTTGTTGGACGTTGTTGGGCGAAAACGGGTTCCTTGTCAATTTGGTGTGTCCCGAACCCTCGGCCGTGACACGCCTTATTTGGCCTTTCACGATCGACACCCGGCCGATTCAACATGTTGAATCGGCCGGCTGTCGACCACAAGCTATCGGGCCAAGAAAGTACTCTGATTGGCTGTTCAGCTAGCGAATGAGAAGCGAAACGGAAGTGAGGGACGTAAACAAATGATTGAAGAAGGCACACACACACAGATGGCTATTCATTTTCATCTCATCGGTGTATTGATCATCATGGCGATCTGGAATGAAGCAATCGAAGACCTGTTCATCACTTTGATCCAGGAGAGGCCAGCTCTGTATGATATTACAGAGGCTAAATACTCAAATCGAATCGTTAAAACGGGACTCTGGCGAGAGATAGAATCGCAACTTGGTTTCTCAGGTAAGATTATCTTTTTTCATCAATTGAGCTCTTGAGCAGAAACTGTTGGTTTTTTATTCTTTGCCAGCGTACGTGAAATGTAATTTGTTATTTCAACCTTGTGTTTTGTTGTTATCTTGTTGGTAGCTGTTGCTACTTGTTTGGCACTGCATATAGATATGATTTGAGCCACCATGCTTACATCCTTTATTTGTGTGCTTCAGAGAAAGAGCTGCGGAAGAAATGGGATTCTATGCGAACCCAGTACACCCGGTACCGGAGACTTGCCTCTTCGGGTAGTTCTGCTACGCCAATGACCGGCAGACAAAGGTGGTTCCTGAACAGGCTGCAGTTTCTGGAGCCTTTCACCAAAAGGAAGGAGAGTACTTCCAACCTCACCTTCACGGTAACTATTTTATTTGTTGAGTACAAACACGTGTTTCTTGCTTCTTTCAATTACAAAAACATTATTTGCATTCATGTGGTGGTTACAGTGGTAAATATAACAATAACAGAATAATATATATATATTATTGTATTATAATTATTGATGTGATCATCACCTTAATGTTGCAGCTGGTAAAGGAGGAGCTAATTTAAATTACATTATATACTGCTGGGTAGCTTATGAAATTCACCATGGGATCAATAATGCTTTTATCTTAACCTATAATAATAATAATAATAATAATACATGATAAAATATGTCTTGATTATATTTTGTAGTGTTCTGAATCTTCTAGAAGTACGTTTTAGCATCTGAATAGAGCCATCACAATGTTTCTACAATGTGCCTCTCACACTTGACCACACCCCGAACTAATGGCACACACATTTCAGGGTATTGTTTTGTTATGAATGCTTAGTAAACAGTTTTAAGAATCCATGGTATTAAATCCAACTAACTGTGAATTTATTTAACATTTTTTAAGGAACGTCCGGGGGCTGCAGAATCACCCCTCGGTGGCACCAGCACTGAAACCAGCATGTCCAGCACCACTGAGGAGTCCTTCCACACTGATGCTGAGCCCTGCACTCCCCTGGCAGAATCCAACATCTGCAACACACCGGCGCCGGCACCCTCACCGTCACCGCTCGGAGAGAGGCCAAGCACACCCAGCAATAGAATGACTCCGGCGAAGCGCAGGATTCGCGGGATGAGTCCATCGTCGACCAATCACAAACATTGCTGCATGGGATCACCAACACTCTGGCACAGTTGGCCCAGAGTAGAGTGAATGACGTATTCACGGCCCATGCCCAAGTGTTTGAGCACAGACTGCGGATGTTGGCACCTCCTGAGATTCAACCATTCCTGAATACCGTGGACAATGCCTGCTTCCGGCACTTAGAGGGAACTCAAACCTCGACTACATACAGAAATCTCTAGACATTTAACTGTGTTGTCTAAACCTTTTTTTGTTTTTTTAAAGTTAATTTTCAAATGTCTAATTCTTTTTACAGACAGTTGTGGCAATAACATTTTTTTTTCTGTATTGCATAGCATTTTATTGTATTGTATTTTTGTAGATAGTTTACTTTTTGTATTATATTGTTGGATAATAAACCACTTTCTACCTAAACTGCAAAACTTTATTTCGTACCTTCATACTACAGCCATTACATAACACAACATAGAATGATTTATTTCTGCTTCAGAGAGCTGAAGTGGAGGAGCTGATTTAAATTACATCATATACTGCTGGGTAGCTTAGGAAATTCACCATGGGATCAATAACATTTTATCTTAACCTATAATAATACATGATAAAATATGTCTTGATTACATTTTGTAGTGTTCAGAATCTTCAAAGTTAAGTGAAGTTATCAAAAAATGTAGCGCAGTATAAAGTACACTGAATGGGAGTGGAGCAGGGCCTTAAAGTTGCAGGATTAGTCTCAAGTACTTCAAGATTGTCCTTAAGTACAGTATCTAAGTACATGACATACTGTCTACCGCAGTTCATTTGAACTTCAATGCTGACATTTCGGATGATAACTCTCGGTTGGGCAAATGTTTACTGTATTTTTTTTGACGATAATATTCTCATACTGTCATGTAAATCTCTAATACCTGATAAAAGCTTTACATATATTAGTGAAGCATGGCATACTGTATAATGGCTTGATCACTGTATATGCACAGCTGATGCACACGCTTCTCTTGACAACATTGACTTTTGATATGAGTTGGCCACTACAGATCACATTCCTTTTGTATTGACCATGTTGGATAGGCTGGAAAGGTATATTACCACAGCTGACAACCAGTTTGGTTTTAAAAGAAAACACGGCACAGATGTGTATTTCTGCTTTAAAATACATTATAGCAAAATATAGAAGCCATAATTCATAAGACTATGCAGGTGAATAGTATAGTGTGTCTGCACTTTATGTGCTCATTTTCATCATTCATGTATTTTATATTCTACTAAACTGAATCAAAGCATAAACAAGGTGGGCTGTTGGGATTACAATATCGATATATTGATATAATATATCTGCATTATTTTATCCCACTTTATGCTTTGCTGCTTGTTTTACAGAAATGTTATGTCTTATTTTTTACTGATATAAAAAGCCGAGCAAAATTTCGGAAATCTGGCTTTTCATGTAACTCCAGCTCTCGACACAGGTTCGGGAAAGCTCCATGAGCCTCTCGCTGCAGTATCCACGATTTCACCCATTTAGTGCGGTTTCTCGTAATTCGTCGCTTCTGCCTCTTGAGATACTGTTTCTTGATAATGTGTTGCACAAGCAACACTCCAATGGCTGATATCCCCAGTGCCGCACGATACATGTTTTCAATGGACAAGACTGAAAATGGAACACACCCGCTATTTGCTGTTTGTTTATATCAGTCTGTTCTTTTCTCTTTCTTCCGGTTGTTGCCTATTTTGAATGACGAATACACACTACCACCGCCTGCTGGTAAGGGCACTTATTGCCACTCACGCATGTGCAGTTCGTACGTGCTCGGCTGAAGTAAAGCGGTGTATTTCAGTGCGACACACGGCCTAGACGCAGGAGAACTCGTCGATGGATCGGTCGGTGTTGGATGTCGGCGAGTTCTCTGGTGACTGCCTGGTGTGTCAGGGCCTTTAGGTCACAGGCTTCTCCTACAGAGCAACACAATAATACAGATAAACAGGAAAATATAGTGCAAGTAAATATTAAAAAGTAAATACAAAAAGAAAAATAGTATTATTACTAAGTAGTAGATGAATGTTATGGATGTGGTTTCAACAGTTCTGGAGTTTAGCAGTGTGTGTGTCTGCATCTATTATTATGTAACCCCGTCTGGGCAACGGCACAGCTGAATATACATAATACTTTTTTATCCAAAAGTAAACTGCTGTTAACTTGTCCCCACGCTGTGTTTTGTAACAGTGATGGGTTAGTATATCTAACCCCGGTTTATTGGAAAATAATACGGGAGTTAATGGTAATCTTACATGGTAGTTAGCGTTAATTTATATATTTAAATATACATTAATGTAAATGCGCACACACGGAGGATTTCGCCACAAGTAACTCGCGGTAATTGCGCCTCACCAAGTCAACAAAAACACAATAAACTCACACAGAAATCCTACCACATGAACTTTAAGCGGCTTAAGTTGAATTAACTTTACATTAACAATGTAATTCATCCCAAAGTACCGTTAGACTCGATACACGTAGGAAACACTGACCACTTTATAGCGTATTTTATTTTATATTTAAACTAAAACACGTCAGACAAAGCCCAGATAACATAACAGTACATGTCGCTTCTCTGTTAATTCATGTTAATATAACTTACCTTATAATTTGATCGTAATGTCCAGTATGCATTCACGTCGCTGTCCAGTCTCTCTCTCATTCACTCACTGAAGGAGAGCGGGGGCTGAGCAGACAGGGGGTGTTTCTCAATCGCGAGTAAAGCTGCTCTGCCCCTGACACACCAGGCAGTCACCAGAGAACTCGCCGACATCCAACACCGACAGATCCATCGACGAGTTCTCCTGCGTATTGGCCGTGTGTCGCACTGAAATACACCGCTTTACTACAGCCGAGCACGTACGAACTGCGCATGCGTGAGTGGCAATAACTCTCCTTACCAGCAGGCGGCGGTAGTGTGTATTCGTCATTCAAAAATAGGCAACAACCGGAAGACAGAGAAGAAGAACAGACTGATATACAAACAAATTGCGGGTGCCGTTCCATTTTCACTCTCGTCCATCGAAAACATGTTTTAGAATATAAAAATACATGCATGATGAAATGAGCACATAAAGTGCAGACATACTATAAAATCACAGTTAATAGACCTGCATCTGATGATCGCAGTGTTCTGGCGGGTGTGTAGTTTATTGAGTCAGCAATGTAATAATGGCCACTTCTTGCTAAATTTACGATGAGATGAAAAACCGGACTTGACCAAACAAATCACGGAGCTCTCAGCAGAGGACAGCCGGGGACGCTCCCGCCGATATCAGAGATGTCCCTGCTATGTGTGGGAGGTAAGAGAGGACATTTAAGGGCTATGTTTGATGTCTTTAAGTATCACCTGCTGGTGTTTAGCTGCTGTCTTGTGCCTTAAATCGTTTGTTTACGTCCCTCACTTCCGTTTCGCTTCTCATTTGCTAGCTGAACAGCTGATCAGAGTGGTTTCTTGGCCCGATAGCTTGTGTCAGACACGCGGCCGATTCAACATGTTGAATCGCCGGTGTCGATCGTGAAAGGCCAAATAAGGCGTGTCACGGCCGAGGGTTCGGACACACCAAATTGAATTTGAGCGACAAGGAACCCGTTTTCGCCCAACAACGCAAGACGGCCGATATCGGCCTGGTGTGTGTGTGTGTGTGTGTGTGTGTGTGTGTGTTGTGTGTGTGTGTGTGTGTGTGTGTTGAGGATTAGCAACTGTGTTCTGCTGGTTTTACTCATCATTTCATTACAGAGAAAGTATAGAGGAGATGTCACTAAATGGCTTCTATGCTGTTAGACTGGATGTGCTTGAATTAAAACGTCATTAAGTATATTAACCTAGACATCATGGAAAATGGTTAAATCGTGACTATCATGAAGTCAAATCCCGGCTTTTGAGGTACTGGCAGTGACACAGATAGTAGGCTTGTTTGAGACGAGCTGCGGCTCGCCTCGAAAGTAGACGAGAATAGCCGATCGCAGCCGGGGGAGGTCTAAAAAAGCTCGCCTGAAGTCGGACAGCTCGGAGTTGGCTTCTTCTTCTTCTTCTTCTCTCGGTTTTTTGGCGGATTTCAAACAACTTTAAGGTGCATACCGCCACCTCCGGAGTCGGCTTGACTCGGTTTGCATTTATAAATGCACACGGCATCTATTGCACGTCTGTCCGTCCTGGGAGAGGGATCCCTCCTCTGTTGCTCTCCCTGAGGTTTCTCCCATTTCCCCTTTAAACTTTGGGTTTTTCTCTGGAAGTGTTTCCTTGTATGATGTGAAACGTAAGGACAGAGGGTGTCGTATTGTCATACTGATATTCTGTACAAACTGTGAAGTCCACTGAGACAAATGTAACATTTGTGATATTGGGCTATATAAATAAACATTGATTGATTGATTGATAAAGAATGGACAAATGTGTTTAATCGTTAATGTCAGATATGTACTAAGTAAATACATTTGTTCCTGCTCAAGATTAGATTCAACTTTATTGTTATTGCACAGATTACAGGTACTGAGACAACGAAATGCAGTTTAGCTTCTAACCAGGAGTGCATAAAGCAGTAAAGTGAAAAGTAATGTACACAATCTACAGAATAAAATATAGAATGAATTGAATGATGAATAAACAGTGAGGGGTATGAATACACTATACATAGTAGCCTAGCCTAGTATGAACAGTGTGTTGTATGAATATGCTAACATATATAAAGTATGACAACGGTAAGCAGTGCAAGTATAGTATACAAATATATAGATATTAATGTCATGATGATAAACATTGTGGAACAATGATGAAAAATGTGAATGGAAGTGGCGACGTAAAACTGACACAAAACAACAACACACTTTTGCCTAGCCAATGGAGAGTTTCATCACCAGCACGGGGTAAAAACCACGAATGAGCGCTCAGCTCGAGATACCAGCGAGTCGTTTCCCATCAAGCATTTTGCTTCCGCAGCCCGTGGAGAGAAACTGCGCCGCCTCGCTCTCAAGTCTGCGGGCGTCTTTGTCCCGCGAGATTTCAACGTCTCATGTAGACGAGCCTCCAGAGCAAGTCAGACAAAATGACTAACCATCATGCAACGCACTAGCAAGACGTTGATCTCAATTGCGCAGGTCTCGCTTGTCTCAAACAAGCCTACTATTTCAAGCATACTACGTCATCGAGTGCCGCCGAAGTACTGTTCCAATCTCCAGCATACATGGGGTGTTTCTCAATCGCGAGTAAAGCTGCTTCCGAGCCACTATTTCAAGCATATGACGTCATCGAGTGCCGCCGAAGTACTGTTCCAATCTCCAGTATACTTGGAAATCTAGCGAGCCCGGCGTACTCCGTTTGGACAAATATCGAGTGTGCACATGAGTAGACTTCGCGGCCTTAAAATCCCCACAATGCTTTGCGCACGGACCAATTTCCCCAAATCTGTGGCGGAAGATGTAAGGCGGGGCCTCTCATATGACACACACCTGCACACTTGCTAGCGTGTTCCTCTCTTTGTTTTCCGAATGTCAGGAAGTATTCTTGACTCGCTTCTGAAGCAAGATGCTCGGCAGAGATGTGCTACCAAGCAAGCGTACTCGCGATTGAGAAACACCCATGGGCTGCGTTTCACTTCGGTTAAATGGATTCCTTGCGTCCCTCACTTGCGTCGTTTCCCTGCGACTAGTCCCTCCCACCAGGGAAGCATGGAGAGACGCAAGGAAACCACGAGAAGCAGGGAAATGAGTTTTAAGAGCAATGGGACATCCTTTCCTCCGGAGCGTCACGTGAAGCGACGTCCGTTTGTGATGACGCCGCACAGCTAATCGTCTGACAGCAGCCAGCTCTGTCCCCGTTATTTTCACAAACACAAGCGCCTCTGTTAGTACACATTTACTGACACAAACATTTGTATCATCTGTTGTAGACCCAAATAAATAAAATCAAATAAGAACTAATTCTCAAAAAGATAAACGCCATTCTTAAAATGTATAAACGAATATTAGTTTGATTAATATTGATTAGAGTGCACAATATAAATAAAATAATTGAGAGAAGAAAAAGATATGTTATCTATCAAAACCCAGTTAGATTAACATTCATTGGATTGCACACTTAGTTTGTTTGTGTGGATATGTAGCAAATTAACATGTTAAATAGCACTTAATGACTGACTGAATGGAAATGACAATAAATGAAAATGTAAAACGAAAAAAGCGATCACGAAATGTTTTCCAATAAATGAATGAAATGATTTTTGTCCACTTTGTTGTTCAGATATATCACATATTTGTAACTGAATGATGCATTCATTGAAACAAAACACAGTATAAACTGAGGAGTGAGTCCCGTGAGTTTCATGTGTTTTCTTCACTCCGCTGGGAAACTCTGCTCTCATGTCAAGAAGCATCAGATCAGTGCATGCGCTGTATCGTCCAATCAGTGAGCGATACACAGTAAGGGGGCGGGGCGAGTGTCTGAGGATTTCATCGAAGGATGGTCTGGTGGTTCCTCTTATAGCTCCTCCATTATCGCTCCTCGCTCCTCGATCCTCGTCCTCGCGCAAAATAAGGCCATTGGGACGCTACTCAAGATGGCGCAGACAAATCAACTTCCGGTGAGACCGAGACCGAGGAGCGAGGAAATGAAAATAAGAGAAGTGAAATGCAGCCTTGGAATCTACCGAGCCCGGCGTACTCCGTTTGGAGAAATATCTAGGCTGCACATGAGTAGACTCTGCGGACTTAAAATCCCCACAATGCTTTGCGCACGGACCAATTTCCCCAAATCTGTGGCGGAAGATGTAAAGCGGGGCCTCTCATATGACGCACACCTCACACTTGCTCGCCTGTTCCACTCTTCGTTTTTCCGAATGCCAGGAAGTATTCTTGCTCGCTTCTGAGCAAGATGCTCGGCAGACATGTGCTACCAAGCAAGCGTACTCGCGATTGAGAAACACCCTGTGTCTCACTGGCAAAAGTGCGCCACAGCGCCACTCGCGGCAGCGGCCAAATATATATGACATCGGCTCTGGTTCACAGTGCCATAGAGAATGAATGGGACTAGTTTGTTGCTTCCCATTAAGGAGCCAAAAAAAAAAAAGAAAAAAAGAAGAGGTCTGACCCGTACAGTGAAGCTCCAGACGAAGACCTCTGGTATCGATAGGCCCATAGCTAAGCTGTGCTGCCTCCTGGAGAAGAATAATAGGTCTTCCTTAAACATCAATAAGGGATGTAATGTATATACTTTATTTTTCTAAATTCATTATTTATTAGTCGTTTTACGGCTCCCTTTTGGTTAATTGAGTAATTGATTCTGAGAGAACAATTGGGGGCCGGTGTGTAGGAGCCGCATTTAAGTTTATTTTGTTTTGATTTATTTGGAACCTTATTAATGCATTTTTCTGTTTCAGTGAGTGGTGCGCTTTGCTCAGGTGAAGGGGGCGGGGCTAACGCTTTAAGTTGGAGGTGCAGGTGTGTGACGGCAGGGCAGCAGGCAGCAGCAATAACGTCATTGACACGTAGACGCAACCTTAGGCTTATAGAAGATGGATTATTAGGATCTGCTATTAAAGTTTACGTTACTATTGTTTTCCTATTTTGTTTATTTTTTGCTGGAAATAAACGTTGAACAGCAACCGAACGTCCAGTGGATTTTTTACTGCGAGTCTGACACTGCTTCCCAGCCCAAGCTCTACATGTGGCCAAGAACAATAACTTTTGAGTATCAAGTTACAGGACAAACTTTTTGGGATTTTGGCCACTACATCACTTTAATAAATGATGCATTGTTATTTCATACAGGGCCAAAAAGAGCAGTCTGTTATCCTATTTACAATCTTGTTTTTTGTTTCACCTGGTGACAACTTTAAACATGCGCTGATCACTCATTACAGCAAGGTCCGGAACAGCGCCAAAAAAAACGTCTTGTACCCTATTTAATCGTCCATCTTATTTTTTCGCTTCACCTGGTGCCTTAACTCACAAATTCTTGTGTTAATGGATTTTCTTATATCTGATGTCTTGGTCCCTGGATGGTGGTTTACTACAGCATCTGTGGAACAGAAACAATTACAAATAATTAGAAGTTCACAAAAGACAGCAGGAATTATAACATATCCATAATATCTATATTAAAGCATGGGCTGGCTTGGTGAATAATGTGGGAATGCAAATAGTGGAAGAATAGGCTTTGTACATTTTCATCTGAGTGTGGTTGGTATATTCTATGGAATTTGGACCAAGCATCTGCATCTGTAACAGTTCTGTTTAAAACTTTTCAAATGTAATTGCATTCATCTTTAAAAGACTACTTTTATTGAATGAGAGTTTTACCTAGCACAATGAGCCTGGGGTGGTGGGAAGGGAGAACTGGGCCTCGGCATCGGCAGGAGTTGTAGTCGCCTATGAGTATTAGAATTTAGATGAACAAAGGCATAGAAAAACCCTGAAATATATACTGACACAAAGCTACAACCCTCGATTTTGTAAGTAGTAGTACTAAATACATACGTATACAATATAAACAATACGCATAGTGCAATTAGCAGTACCAGTAATAAAATAACTGAATAAATAACTAAGCTGTATATAATAAAGTGATATGTGAAAAGTAAATTACAGTGAAATGAAATGACAGTGCACTCCTCACCACTGCTATCTGGCTCCTCTTTCCTCTTGACTTGTGGTTCTGCAGGCTTAGTTTGACCTAGGAATCAACAATGCTCCTGTAAAATATATAGTTATAGTATTATGGGTCAACATTAAAATAACATACATTGGAGAGCAAAATGTGAAATTCCATTGACTGTAGGCTCCATATATCCACACAATTGTCAGCACACACCACACACACACACACACACACACACACACACACACACACACACACACACACACCTACATGCCTACACACACACACACACACACACACACACACACACACACACACACACACACACACACCACACCACACACACAAACACACACACACACACCACACACACACACCACACACACACACACACACACACACACACACACACACACACACACACACACACACACACACACACACACACACCACTTGCAGAGTGGAATGCATATGGAAACTTGAAACTTTGACATCACTGTTTAGTAAGGTAAAGGAAGTACTGTAACTTCGTACTAGAGTTATAAATAGCAGTAGCATAGAGTTAAAACATTAAAACATAAGCCAGCCTCAGTTGAAGTAATTTAAGTGCATGTTGATGACTTTTTGCTTCATGTGCAAAACTGTGCCATCCTTTCCCATCTGGCCGATGATGAACTTTGATTTTCATTATTTTGTAAGATAATGATGTGCTGAACAAGTGAGAAATACAATTAAAAAAAGCTTAGTTAGCTCTGACTTAAACATGTTTAATGTATTTTTTTCTATCCGTTTCGTTGAGTATTGTTTTTTGATGATTGCAGCTCAGTCCATTATGACTAGTGCTAAGCAGTGTTTTGATTTAGTCTTTAGACGAAAATGGTTATTAGTTTTAGTCACATTTTAGTCATTTCTATCCTTCGTAGTTTTAGCCTAGTTTTAGTTGGCGAAAACTCAAAACGTTTTAGTCTACTTTTAGTCCAAAATGTTTTCTCTCTTTAAACTAATTCAGTTAGGCAAATACAGGTATCTGAAATTGGAATCAATGTGACAGCATCAAGTGTTGACATTCGTAAAGCCACATTTCACTCTCTTAACACTTTACTTGTGTAATATATAGGGATGGGTATCGCTAAGGTTTGTAACGGTACTACTACTCTTATCGAAACTGCTTATCGATCCGGTACTTTAACAGTATTCTTGTATTTACTTTTTGTTATTTTTTAAAGGGAAAAACTAAACAAATTGTTAACCGAATTAATATTGCTTTATTTAAATGTGAATAAATAAAATATGTAATTATGTTATTATATTGTACTGTACTTTAGTAAAATGTTGAGGTACTTGTACTTTACTGGAATATTTAAATGTTTTGCTACTTAGTACTTCTACTCCACAACAATTCAGAGTTACATGGTGTACTTTTCCTCCACTACATGTATTTTAGATACTTTACAGATGTGGATGAATGATGTGAAATATAATCAAGTGTTAAATCAGTCTTTAGTTCCACCTGGAGTAAATTCACAAGCTACCCTGCAGTATACAAAGCCATTCAAACTAGCTGCACCTTTACCAGCTTTGAGAACACTTTAATGATCAATCATTATAAAACATATCATATATATTATTCTGAAATCTGCACAATGACTACTTTTACTTTTGGTACTTTAACTATATTTTGATGATAATACTTTTCTACTTTTACTTGAGTAACATTTCTCATGCAGCACTTTATTTGGTTAAAATACATTTGCGGCCAAGTTTCTTTTTGTTGTCTGTCCTTACCGTAAAGCGGCCTTGGGTCCCATGAAAGGTGCTATATAAATTAAATCTACTTAACATTTTTTTCAAAATTATATTGAATTAGTTTACATTCTACCAGTGTGTATGGCAAGGCAAGGCACGTTTAGTTATATAGCAACTTTCAACACAAAGCAATTCAAAGTGCTTTACAAAAATGAAAGACATTAAGAGCATTAAGAAACATATTATAAAATGGCATTTAAAAACAGTCATTACAAAGCAAAGATAATAAAACATGAATAAAAGTTACAGTGCAGTGTGAGATATGAATATATCAATTAAAAGCAGCGGCAAAAAGAAAAGTCTTCAGACTGGATTTAAAAAGTAGTGAGAGTTGCAGCGGACCAGATATGTCCAGATATTTGGAGCATAATACTGAACGCTGCTCTCTGTGTTTAGTTCTGACTCTGGGGACTGAAGTGTAAATACACATTTTACAGTGCAATATTGAAGCAGTAATTCAATGATGTGATACAATAATGTGTAATTCTGCTTTCTGCACTTGAGGGAACAATAAATCAGCAAAAACCATGTTAAGTCCTCAGAACTGATGAATGGTATTTTGAAGATGCAGCAGTATTGACAGGCTCTACCAAATATTGTACGATTAATAAAGTTTGGCAAAACAACACTGACTTATAATTGTTGAAAAAGCCAAAAGATGGCACTCAAAAGTGATTGATGAATAAAGGTCAGCAGCACCAGATGATTTACAGACAAAGGGCACCTAAATACAGAATCATTTTTAGCCACAATTTAAAAAAAGTAAAATATTAAATATGTATTCACATCATATACTAAAACTGAAATATCCTTATAATACTTTACCAATAACATTATGTACCCATATAATGTAATCCTTTTAGGAAAAGAAACGCAATTTATAAATGCAGTTCATTTACCATTTTATGTATTTGTCTTATGAATAATAGCTTGCATTTATATAGCGCCTTTCAAGGGACCCAAGGTCGCTGTACAGTAATAGGGCAAAAACAACATAACAAAACAAAAGTCAGACAGACAAAACAACAGATCGATTAGGGCCGAAAGCCTTGGCAAACAGATGGGACTTGAGGGCCCTTTTGAAGGCGTCAAGTGTGGGGATGTTGCGAATCTCCGCAGGATAGCGTTCCAGAGGGTGGGGGCTGCCACACTGTAGGCTCTGTCCCAGTTTGGTGGGGGGGGGGGGGGGGGGGGGGTGAGCAGGCCAGAGTCTGAGGACCGCAGGTTCCGGGGTGGGGCATGTGGGTGAAGGATGTCCGATAGGTACTGCGGGGCAAGGGCTTGGAGGGATGAAACCTGCAAACAATCAGAAGTAAATAAAGTTTGCAACTGTCACTGCGAGGGAGTGCCACTGTCTTTGAATCAGAAGGTTGCGAGTTTGATCCCTGCCCTGTGTTGATGTATCCTTGGGCAAGATACTGCTCTGTATGATGAGGTGTGAATGGGTCACTTGAGGTACTGTATGTAAAGCACTTTGAGTCGTAAAGACTGAATAAAACGCTATTTAAGTACAGCCATTTACAATTTAATCCCATTTATTGAAAGACTACAGTTAGTCAGCGTTGTTTACCTTTTATGTTCTTTTTGACCTGATTGTCTTTGATAACCGACAAATATTTCCAGAGTGATAATGTGTGAGAGTGGTATAAAAAAATGGTTTTCAGACAGCTAGGCCCATCTGGAAAGTAACCTGGTGATATTTCTAGAGCTGAACCATAAGTCAGCAGAAAATGTATCAGACACACTTTGATAATCAATGAATCATATAAAACATTTTCAAATGTTATGTATTGCATTGTTTGAGTGTCTATTAGTTTAAATACTGTATAGCAAGGTCAGGCATTGATCTTTACCTTCATGTGTCTTTATTTAAAGGTAGGGTAGGTAAGTTTGAGAAACGGCCCGAGATACACTTTTTGTTATATTCCATGGAATGCTCTTAACCTCCGATAGCAATGAATATCTTAAGTGCTTTGACAAAAAATCCATAAAAAAATGTAATCTGTGGAAGCCGTAGTACTGTAAAAAGTACGACCAATCATTTTAGTCGGCCCGGGTAAATAACTGGATGGCCTACCTGCCTGTCAGCCTTCCATCGGGGCACAAACTTATCTCGTGCCCTCATTGGTCATGTGCGCGTTCGTGTGTGTTGGAGGAGGGGCTCTGTAAGGAGTGGCAGATTTTCTCCGGTTATGTATTTTCAAATTCTAGCGATCTCGAGCCGGTTTCTCAAACTTACCTACCCTACCTTTAAAATCAGTTTTATTTTGCACATGAAGACTAAACTTAACTCGAAATACTTAAATTAGGATGTCATTATTTTGAAATCAGCTCAACAAAAGATCAATATTTATCCCAGAAAAAGGCAGGTATAAAATCAAGCAAAAAAAAGTTAAGAGTAACTATTTACGTTAAAGCAGTCCTTCAATGAAAGGTCTAGATTAAAAATCATCAAATAGATCAAAGCTTCAATAGAGATGTGGTTTACTTGAGTTGCAATGCATAAAATATAGTTTATTTATGAATGAATCTGCTTTTCATCTAACTAGAAGTGATCTGACCAGGATTTTTACATTTAATAAATCTGCTGAAAAAATGAGTGGTAATCCTTTTTTTTTTACATTCACTGAAACAGTCTAAATGTTTAGCTGTTTATTTGTCAATATAATGTAGAAGCAGGATTGCTTTGTTGCCTAAAACAGGGTCTGGCTGCTGGACAGGCCATACATCTTACTTTACTGAACATCTATTTTCAGTGCAACCCTGTCTCCTCAAAATTACTTTCCCTCAGAACTAAACTGCATTCTCAATTACGTTTAGCTAGATATGTATTTTCTCCACATTACGTCTGTTTTGGACGTATCTCAAATACGTTTATTTTCTACATATCTTTGCCATTTATTGTCTTGCTTTCCTACAATGCGCCTGACCACGCACGGGACTGCTATTCATTCGAACAATCTTGCTGGCCTTTAATATATTAAGTTTTACCATACTTCAGCATTAAACATTTTCCCAAATTGGGATCAACAAAGTACTTCTTATCTTATCTTAAAACTGACAGTCACGGTACAAAGGGTAATCTATGTTAACTAATACAAAACAGATATGATTTTTCTAAAGCACGTAGCTACAAAGTAATTGCAGTTTAAACTTAGCAGCCCTTTAATAAATCTTACTTTAGGAAGGTTGCAATGTTTTTGACTGTGGTTAATTTAACTACAATACAAGTTATACAAGTTATTTGATTAATATGCGATTCTACAAGTGTAATGTGGAAACATGACATGTCAGGTGCACATACAACACTGAGCAACTGTTCAGTGTAGTATGTAATAATATTAACATAGATTACCCTTTGTACCTTGACTGTCAGTTTTAGGATAAATAAGATAAGAAGTACTTTTTTAATGCTGAACTATGGTAAAACTTATGTTACAAGTTTAGGGTTAATCACATAAAGAACATTTAACTGAGGGTCCAAATGTCCAGAGCCACATTGGCAAAGTAATGTTTAACTTTGGGTGAAAGATAGTATAAAAGCTGTAAGATTCTCTTAGTCTTCAAACAACACATTCAAGACTGACTAGTCGCAAGTATTCTGTCACTTAAACTGTTGAACAACAATATAATCCTTAACTTTAATTACACATATGTCTGTGTTTCATAGATGTTACACATCTGTTCTAATGTTCCTGAGTGCTTTATAATGGATCCATGACAGTGGCGTTGCTATAAAATAGCTTATGGGTTCTTATTGGTAGTAGCTACTGCAACGGCACTATTCCCATTGCTGATATGTAGTTACATTGTTTTTTTTATTATATTTTAACTCATGTGCAATGCCTTGTTAACATGCTGATGCTTTAACCCAGGGGTCGGCAACCCGCGGCTCTCGACCGCATGCGGCTCTTTAAGAGGTTCAGCCCTCTACTCTGGCTCCCTTGAGACAAAAATAAGAAGGAAATAAAATACAAATATTTGTAGGAATATTTATATGTTGTTGCACGGTTGAAAATGTTTCGTATCTTGTAATTGAGGTGATTCTGTGACACAAAAAAACGGTTTTAATTAGGTCAACTCAAATATGCGTCATATACGGTCCCGCACCAGCGCCTTTTCTTGCAGGCGAATAACCTGACCCCCGGCTCGATGAGCGAACTATGCATAAATCAAAGAAAAGAAATATCAGAGGAACACAGAGGGTTTAATTCTGCAAGGACAGAGTTATATGCTTTCACAGCAAACGATGCTGGCTTACCGTATGTTTGATATGTAGAGAGAAGTTGTCAAGGTGCTGCAGCCTTTACGTATTGGAGGAAAAACACGGAAGAGGAAGATAGCTGACGATCTTCAGTCATAATTCAATCAGTTAACTCTTTTTAGGGTGCAGCTATATGTTTTATTTATTTCAAAGTGGGCCCAATTTAATTATATTAATTTTCTTCAAATGTGCAGAGGACTCCCCAAGTGCTGTGTTGATTTCTTTTTAAGTAGGCCTGTGTATTTTTTTGTATTCTCCTTATAAGAGTTATTTATTTATTGTTAGAGGTAAACAGTTTTTTAGAATGTAATGAATAATAAATGCAAAAAAACTGTAGTTTTTGTCTATGATATACAACTTTATAAGCTATCAAGCTATCAAATATGTTTTGCGGCTCCAGACAAAATATTTTGTGGAAAAGGGGAAAAATTGCTCTTTTGGTCAAAAGGTTGCAGACCCCTGCTTTAACCAAATAATTTCCCAATTCTTGATCAGTGAAGTCATTTTTTTGCAGGGAGCTGAGCACGCATTTAAACACATATTTAAAAAACAACAATAAAAAAGACACTATTTTTAAAGCATGGGTACAAATGTACAAACCCAATTAAACCTCATAAACTGGTCTCATGACCTTACCTTAGTACAATTCAATGTCCAGTGTCTAATTGTTTTAAAGACACCCTATTTGCTTCTTGGATTTTATAAAGGTTGTTGTGCATGTAAATGGTCTGCAAAGGCAAAAATCCCTGTGTTCCCTCCAGAGGGAGTTTCTCTCCCACACCCCTGCCTGAAACGCATCCATTGGACTCCTTTTTTACTTCCGGAACATCGTGACTATGTAACCCTCGTGCTTCTTTGGGCTAGCGCTCCAAGACATTGTATGTGATAGGCTAAGGAGAGCCAACCAGCTAACCAATCAGAGCAGACTGGGCTTTGGTTTCAGACAGAGGGTGAAAAGAGGTGCTGCAGCACAGGCAGTATGAAAAAATAAAGACCTTTTTGAACATTAAAGCATGGAGACATGTCACAGTGGAGGCACAAAATACAAATATGAACCTAAAATGTGATTGTTGTTTATAATCCGGAATGGGATTTATACAGATACCTCTGTCCTGACGTGTTTAATAGCAGGACAGAGAACCATCTGTTAACCCATCATTGGACACTGTTTGGAAAAGGGAAGGCACTTTCAATGATTACTTGGCAGGTGATGGATGAATCTGTCAATCAAACACTTGATGATGCAAATCATGAAAGAGCTAGAAACACATTTTCCACTAATGTGTCACTAATTGCTCTTCCTTCAATTAAAAAAAACTCAAAACATGGTTCTAATATAACAAATGCTATTGTAGCATTTATGCTAACCACTTAAGAAACTGTTATTACTGTTTAATTTAATCTCTGTGTCGTGTCACGAACATGAAAACCATGCCTGTTGCTGAGAGTAGCTCCTCAAAGGATACCTATTGAGTTGGACGCTGGTAGTTCGGACATAAATGCATCACTTGAAGCATGACAAGATTTGGATTTTACTTGATGTTTTGATGCTGCGAGAATTCAAAGTGTAGAAGTGCTCATGGAATCCATGATGTTGCTAGGAGCACAAGCGTCAATGGTCAGTCAATGTTTACCTCTTTACCGCTCTTCTTTTGCTAAGGTTCTGCACTGTGACACGACAGCACGATTGTTTGGAGACTGAATGCTTCCGTGTTGGAAAGCTACTGCACCAGTATAGCTTCATATTTACCTACGCCTAAGCCAATAACACAGCCAAAGACGATGACATAAGGGGCGTTCACACCAAGTACTTTTCCCACAGTAGTTCATGAGAACTTTAGTTCATGAGAGCTCTTTTAGTTCTGATGAACTAAAGCAGATCGCGTTCACACCAAAATGAGTTCCTGGGGGTGGATTAGGCAAATGAGCCGCTGACGTCACTTCTTCTTCTTCTGCTTTGGGTTTACTGGCAGGCCGCAAACAACTTCACGGCGAGTACAGTAGGTGGCGGTATGCACCTTAAAGTTGCAATTCGCCAAAAAACCGAGAGAAGAAGAAGAAAAAAAAACTTCCGCTTCCGCTGTATGCTTCTGTTTACCTTCCGACCTCAGACACGGTATGGAGTTGACGTTTTGGTGGTCGTGTTATACAGCTTCGTAACTGAGTTATTTAAGCCAATAACTCAGCCACAAATACAAATACAGATCGACCATTCAAATGCAATAGAAATGCTGAGTCGGAGGCGAAGGCGGTTAAGAAGCCTTAACAAAAGGATTGGACGACGAAAGCACACGCTATGGACATGTTTCGCCGTAGGACAGCTGAGGATGATGGCCGTTATCACGCCCAAAGAACAGCAATGGTACGTTCATTAAATCACATTAATACTATCTAATGTAGGATTTATGGAGTTATGTAGGGCTAATTTGTGTCTTTGTATGTGTTCCAGATATGCGAATACTACGGAACTCTGGGTGAACAATAGAACGTCGGCCTGGTGGGAGGTGGTGCCAACGTACACCAATGTGCAGTGGATCAAAGATTTCCGAATGTCCAAGGGCTCTTTTCAACTCCTCTGTATTCGCCTGGAAGCAACGTTGGGGAGAGGCATCTGAACAGCATGGAAATTGTAAATTGACAATAAAGCTGATCTTTTGTACAGTGCATTTGGTTCTCTCTTTTATTTACCAGTCAACAGACACAATTACAATAGTGCAGACACACCTTAGTGCAAAGATTAAATGTCAGTATCAAAACAGTACTCATACTGTATATTTGTATATTAATGAGTATATTATTATGTTAAATGTGTGTTAAAGACAATGGGATGAGGTTGAAAGCTCTTTAAAAACTTTTGTATACCATCTTTACTGTGATAAATACATACATGTTAAGCATACACACCTGAAGAACTACGTTACACACACACACAGGTTAGTCTGTGTACCGCTGCACTGCTGCTGGTTTAAACAAAGACAGTCATGATGCTAGTGCGTGCATGTAGGTTCTCTTTTATTTATCAGCAGCAGATCAATAAGTGTCAGTAGTATCAAAACAATATAATAACAGTGGCTATATATATATATATATATAACAATAGGTAGGCTCAGCAGCAGACACACCTTAGTGCAAAGTTAGGTGTCAGTATTAATAACAGTGGCATATATATATAATCACAATAATACAAAATTAACTGTCCCAGGTGTAGGCAATTTGGGGTGAAGTGTCTTGCCCAGGGACACAACGACATCCTGACTGCAGTGGGGTTTGAACCTGTGCTCCCCTGATCCGAACACCAACGCACCAGACCACTGCACCACACGCCTCCCAACAAGTCATTGTACAGTTTATCAACGACGACAAGTTTTTCTTAATTTTTGTATTGAAGGCCTGTTGGATTTAATCAGCTCGCTTAGCACTGCCAGAAGCCCAGCCTGAAAGGTATTTTGTTGCTCCACCTCGATTCCTGGGCCTTGTGTGAATGCAGCAGCCGTTCGTCGTGCATCTCCTTGGCACGCAGGTCCTCATTCTCCTTGCTGACCATGGCACGGCGGTCCATCGCCATGATGGTGTCAAGGAAGCTGTCATCGCGTGCCCACTTTCCTAAGGTGAAATATGCAAGATACAAGATCAGTTTAATCGCAACAACGAGACAACATTGTCCAACATTGGACATGGTGCAGGCAGGGACAGTGTACAAAATGCAGGTGTAAAGTAGATAGATAGATAGATAGGATCAAATAAAGAATAAATATCAAAGTGCCCTTATTTATTGTTTTGTGCTTAATGTATGCTTGAACTTTGTTTTATAGGGATTAGTGGACATCAGTTAGATGTGTAACCTTCTTTCAAGGCCAGAGTAGTTACAGTGTAAGTGGATTGACATCTAACATAACATGGCAGTACAATTATAACAATCATAAAAAAAAAGGAAAAATAAATAGAATTTCAATTACATTTCTACTTAAATTGCAAAATATTAGAACATCAGTCTTTGTGGCATGCAGGTAATCAACTGTTTAAGCTTTTACCATTAACATGTAGAATGAATGTTGCAAATTACTTGAAATGATAGCATTGTTAGAGGTAAGAATACAGAGGTAGCATTATGTCCAGCTAGCATGCTCATTTCATTTTTCATTTCACACCTTTATTTATTCAGGTTGTATCCCATTGAGATCATTGCTCTCTTTTTCAAGGGAGACCTGCTCAAGTAGGTTCCACATGAAACATTAAAAACATAAACAGAACAACAAAAGGACATCATACAGTATCATTACAGGATTACAATTTACATAACTATCCACATGAACAGGTACCAACAGCTTCCGATTCAGTAGCATCCAACCGAGCTTTAAAAACATTTAGTGGCACCAGATTGCTCAGTTTCCATTTTAATTGCAGACTATTCCAGGACAGTGGAGCTGTGCATCTAATGCTATTTTCCCTAAGACAGTCCTAGCAGTTGGCACATTTAATAAAACCACAGCATGCGATCTCAGGCAGTAGCCACTTACAATTCGCCATGAGATCAGGGAGCAGATGTAGGATGGAAGTTTCCCTAACATGGCTTTATATATAAAAATGTACCAGTGACTGAGCCTCCGTACAGTTAGTGAGGCAGACCAGCCCTTGCATACAGGGTACAGTGATGAGTTAATGCTTTACAGTTTGTCACAAATCTCAGTGCACTGTGATACGCAGCATCTAACTTGACCAGCAATTGGCAGGTGCATTCATATAAATCAGATCACCATAGTCCAGCACAGGTAAAAAGGTCACAGTGACTAGCCTTTTTCTGGCCTCGAGCGAGAAACAGACTTGTTCCTGTAGAAGTCTAACCCTCAGTTTTTTAAGCAGGTTATTGACATGACGTTTAAAAGGAGACAATCATCAAGCCAGATACCGGTATTTGTAACAGGCAACCACTTCAAGTTTATTCCTTGCGTAGTTAAAATATCTAAAACGGCTCTGGTGTCTTTTTGGCTTTTGAAAAGAGCATTACCTTGGTTTATCAACATTTAAAAGAAGCTTTAGTTCAGAGAGCTGAGTCTGAATAATGTTAAAAGCAGCTTGCAATTCAACAACAGCCTCCTTAATGGAGGGACATGCACATACATAACGGTATTGTCCGCATAAAAATGTAAGGTTGCTCCATTGATATTTTCACCTAAACTATTGATGTAGATGGAGAATAAAAGTGGACCTAAAACAGACCTTGAGGAACACCATTAGTAATGTTTAACCACTCTGAAGACAGCCCATCAAAATGAACACATTGGGACCTTTCAGAGAGGTAGTTTACAAACCACCCACTGCATGACTGGATATGCCAATACTGAGTAGCCTCTGCTTTAAGATGCGATGATCGACGGTTTCAAACGCTTTGGAAAGGTCAATAAATAGAGCTGCACAGCTCTGCTTATTATCTAAATACGCGCCACATCATTCACCACTTTCATTGTGGCAGTGATGGTGCTATGTTGCTTTCTGAAGCCTGACTGATGTTTAGACAGGATGTCATTTGTACATAAAAACACCTTTACCTGCTCACTCACTAGGCGTTCAAGAACCTTAGCCAGAACTGATAATTTAGAGATTGGCCTATAATTATTTAATAAAGTGGCCTCCCCACCTTTTAGTAGAGGCAGGACATACGCTGACTTCCACAGTTTTGGAATTGTGTTTTTGCTGAGGGAGAGGTTAAAAAGAGTAGTGAGAGGTGGAGCAATAAACTCTGCAGCTATCTTTAAAAAGAAAGGTTCCACGTTGTCCGGGCCGGCCGGTTTCTTAGGATCTAACTGTTACGCTCTCACGAGCCTACAGGACTGAACTCCAAATGCTAACACCAGGAAGAGGACACAGAGCTTTGTTGGTAAAAAGGTTTATTAAACCAGAAAACTCTTCGGGAAACAACAGAGAGATTTAATGTCCACTTAATCCGGGCCAGGGTTTTGTCACCAACGGAGGTGCGGAGATGCACGGAGGTAATTCCGGCGAGGTGAGCCGGGGATCCAGAGCTGACGAGAGTAGACAGGAACGAGCTGGTGTGCGTGGAAGCACGGAGGGAATACCGGCGAGGTGAGCCGGGGATCCAGAGCTGACGAGAGTAGACAGGATCGAGCTGGTGTGCGTGGAAGCACGGAGGGAACACCGGTGAGGTGAGCCGGGGATCCAGAGCTCACGAGAGTAGACAGGATCGAGCTGGTGTGCGTGGAAGCACGGAGGGAAACTCAGACGAGGAGTTGGAGGCTGGACGTGGCAGGCAGAGGAGTAGGCAGATGGATACTGGACAGAGAGCATAAGGTAAGATTTCAGGTACACAGATTGTTTAGTTTAGCTATAGTGAAAATACCAAGTCGTATTTACCAGCGTGGTGAAACGACGAACTGGTGAATACTGGATGGAGGACCCGGGTATATATGCAGGTGAAGGTGATTAGTGTAATCCGGATGATGAGCCACAGCTGAGGAGGTGAGTTGGCGGGAAACAGAAGTGGGTCAGCCACGCCCAGCCAGGAAGACAGACACACAGACAAACAGACAATAACAAACACAAAACAAAGGGGAAGAAGGAGGGAGATACTGCAAATCCTCACAGTACCCCCCCCTCAACGGGAGCCTCCTGGCGACCACCAGGCTTGTCAGGGTGTGCCCTGTGGAACTCCCTCACCATGACAGGGTCCATGATGCGTGACCGAGGCACCCAGCAACGCTCCTCCAGGTTGTAACCCTCCCAATCAACCAGGTACTGAAAGCCCCTGCCCCGGCGCCTGACATCCATGAGCCGACGCACGGTGTAGGCAGGATGATCATCGATGACTCGGGGGGGAGGAGGGGGAATGGTTGGAGGGCACAGGTCACTGGTGTGGACTGGCTTGATCTGAGACACATGAAACGTTGGATGAATCTTCATGGTCCTGGGGAGCTTCAGACGGACAGCAGAGGGGTTGATGATGCGTTCAATGGGAAAGGGACCAATGAACCGAGGGGACAACTTCTTCGACTCCGTAAGGAGGGGAACATCCTTCGAAGACAACCAAACTGACTGTCCAGGGGCATAAGGGGGAGCGACATGTCTGTGGCGATTAGCAGATCTCTGATTCCTGCGGAAGTCCGAAGAAGAGCTGAGCGAGTGTCCCTCCAAACCTTACGGCAACGCAGAATGTGTTGTTGGACGGATGGAACAGACAACTCATTCTCCTCTTCAGGAAACAGGGGTGGCTGGTACCCTAAGGAGGCTTCGAATGGAGAGACACCAGTAGCAGAAGAGGTGAGAGCATTGTGGGAATACTCAATCCACGGTAGATGGGAACTCCAGGTTGACTGGTTATGGTTGGCAACACAACGGAGAGCAGATTCCAAATCCTGATTAGCCCTTTCAGTTTGGCCGTTTGACTGGGGGTGATAACCTGAAGTCAGACTGACAGATGCACCGAGAGATTGACAAAAAGTCTTCCAGACCTGGGAGGTGAATTGAGGACCACGGTCGGAGACGATGTCTGCCGGGATACCATGCAGGCGGAAAACATGCAGGGTGAGAAGCTGGGAGGTCTCCAGGGCTGAGGGGAGCTTCGGCAGAGCAACAAAATGGGCACATTTAGAAAAACGGTCTACAACTGTAAGTATGGTTGTGTTACCCTGAGAGGGAGGTAGGCCAGTGACAAAGTCCAGAGCTATGTGAGACCAAGGTCGACTAGGGATTGGAAGGGGCTGAAGCAATCCTGCAGGTCTCTGATGAGAGGCCTTGCTCCTAGCACATGTAGTACAGGCAGAAACGTACTTTGTGTCCCTGTCCATAGTTGGCCACCAAAAACGTCTCCGGAGAAGGGTGAATGTGCGGTTAGCACCTGGGTGATTGGAAAAACGGGAGCTGTGGACCCACTGCAGAACTTGAGAACGGACTGAGTTAGGGACAAACTGACGATTTGGCGGACCGCTACCAGGGTCAGGTTGATCCAACAGCGCCTCCCGGATCGAGTTACTAATCTCCCAGGTGAGGGCACCCACCACACAACTCCGGGGGAGAATAGAGTCCAAAGAGGTTACAGGACCCTCAGAAGGAAACGATCTGGACAGGGCATCAGGTTTGGCATTCTTCGAACCAGGGCGATATGTCAAGGAGAAATTGAAACGACCAAAAAAGAGGGCCCATCTGGCTTGTCGGGAGTTTAGTCGTTTGGCAGACTGGATGTATTCGAGGTTCTTGTGGTCAGTCCAAACAAGAAAAGGCTGTTCACTGCCCTCGAGCCAGTGTCGCCACTCCTCCAAGGCCATTTCACCGCCAGAAGCTCTCTGTTTCCCACATCATAATTCCTCTCAGCAGGTGAAAGACGGCGAGAGAAAAAAGCACAAGGGTGAAGCTTATTGTCTGGTCCTGCAGACTGGGACAGAACAGCGCCAACCCCGATGTCAGATGCATCTACCTCCACAACAAACTGCTTGCTTGAGTCCGGCTGGATGAGTATGGGGGCAGAAGTGAACAGGGATTTGAGAAGAAGAAAGGCCCTGTTTGCATCTGTAGTCCAGGAAAACTTGATCTTGACAGAAGTGAGACTGGAGAGTGGAGCTGCTACCTTGCTATAGTTCCTGATGAACCGGCGATAGAAGTTAGCAAAACCCAGGAACCTCTGCAGCTCCTTCCGAGTAGTGGGGACTGGCCACTCAGAGACAGCTAAAATCTTCCTGGATCAGCCTCCAACTTGCCTTGCCTGATGATATATCCAAGGAAGCTGACCCGCTCCTGGTGAAACTCGCACTTCTCAGCCTTGACGAACAGCTTGTTCTCAAGCAACCTTTGTAGAACCTGACTGACGTGGTCCTGATGTTCCTCCTGACTCTTAGAAAAGATCAAGATGTCGTCAATGTAACAAAAACGAAACGGTTGAGGAAATCTCGTAGAACATCATTAACAAGGGCCTGGAAAACAGCTGGGGCATTAGAGAGTCCAAAGGGCATGACGAGATATTCAAAGTGACCAAGGGGGGTGTTGAAGGCTGTCTTCCACTCATCTCCTTGGCGAATTCGAACAAGGTGGTAGGCATTCCTGAGGTCGAGTTTGGAGAAGATGGTGGCACCTTGGAGAGGTTCAAAAGCTGAGTTTATCAGAGGAAGTGGGTATTTGTTTTTAACTGTAATGTTATTTAACCCACGAAAGTCAATACAGGGTCGGAGTGATTTATCCTTCTTGTCCACGAAGAAAAACCCGCACCCAGAGGAGAGGAAGAAGGACGAATAATTCCTGAAGCAAGGGAGTCACTGATGTATTTCTCCATGGCCTCTCTCTCAGGCCGAGACAGATTATAAAGTCTGCTGGTAGGTAGAGGAGCTCCAGGTAGCAGATCGATGGGACAATCATAGGGACGATGAGGAGGGAGAGAGAGAGCTTTATCCTTATTGAAGGCCCCACTCAGGCTGTGGTAAACCTCAGGAACACCAGACAAGTCTACTACAGCTGAGACACATGGAGCAGGCATAGGATCTACAGGGACGGGAGGCACAGCAGACTGTAAACAGTTAAGGTGGCACGACTGATTCCATTCTAAGATTCTCCCTCCGGCCCAATCAATATGCGGATTGTGGGTGCGAAGCCAAGGGTAACCAAGAACCAAAGGGTAGCAGGAGCGGAAATAACCTTCAGTTGGATTTCTTCTCTGTGATTACCAGAAATTAACAGGGTTACGGGTTGTGTCTGCTGTGTAACCTTAGAAATGCTTTTACCATTTAAGGCATAAGCAGTCAAAGGTTCCAGTAAAGTTTCCAAGTTAAGACCCAGCTGCTTGGCTAGTTCACAGTCCACAAAGCTATCCTCAGCACCAGAGTCAATGAGGGCAGAGAGGGGCAAGGTCTGAGAGTTAGTACAAAGTCTGGCAGGAATCAGGAAACGGCTCAAAGTTGGGGCTACAATAGTTGTAGGTTGCGGACTCGTCAGGACCCCCAAATTCACTGACGAGCCCCTGCGTTTGGGCGGACAGGACAACCAGAAAGGATATGCCCAACCTTACCACAATACAAGCACTCTCCAGACCTCATGCGTCGAAGGCGCTCCTCAGGGGATAATCCAGCACGTCCCAACTGCATAGCTTCCTCCTTAGCTACGGTGAACACGCGAGGTGGTGAGGTGAAGTCAGATGGTCTGGACACAGAGGGGCAAGCTTGGGAGAGCTGTTTGGCTTATTAGGCAAAACAAAAGGTGAACGCTGCGCACGCTCCGCACGGCGCTCCCGCAGCCGGCTGTCGAGGCGAGACACCCAGGAGATTAAGGATTGGAGGTCAGCAGGCTCCTCTCTTGCAGCCAGCTCATCCTTCAGTTGATCCTTCAATCCCCTAACAAACACAGCCCTTAAAGCCGCTTCGTCCCATCGGGCTTCTGCCGCCAGTGTGCGAAACTCGATAGAGTAATCTGCAACGGTTCGAGTCCCTTGTTGTAGATTTAGCAGACGACTAGCAGCTGAGCCAGAGTGTTCGGGATGATCAAAAACAGTGGAAACATATTCAGAAAAAACTCCAAAGGAAAGAGTGTCATAATCCACTGAAGAACTCAATGCTTCGGCCCAGGTTAAAGCTCTTCCACGAAACAAACTTAACACATAGTTAATTTTAGTCACCTCAGAAGAAAAAAACAAGGGGCGCTGGCGAAATACCTTGTTGCATTGAAACAGAAATCCTCTGCATTTCTCCACCTCTCCATGGAAAGGCTCAGGGTCGGCAATGGGGAAATCCCGGCATGGAGTAGAATCCAGAGGTGGATTGGAAGGAGCAGGAAATGCAGCAGAAGACGTCAGGGTAGAGATCTGAGCAGCAAGGTTCGAGATGTGTAGTGCTATGGACTGATTGCTTTCTACTAAAGCTCGGATCATCTGCTCATGTTGGCCCAGAAGATTTCCCTGAAGGGAAAGGGCGTGCTGAACAGCGGCGGGATCCGATCCAGTGTCAGCGGAGTTCATTTTGACCAGTTCGTACTGTTACGCTCTCACGAGCCTACAGGACTGAACTCCAAATGCTAACACCAGGAAGAGGACACAGAGCTTTGTTGGTAAAAAGGTTTATTAAACCAGAAAACTCTTCGGGAAACAACAGAGAGATTTAATGTCCACTTAATCCGGGCCAGGGTTTTGTCACCAACGGAGGTGCGGAGATGCACGGAGGTAATTCCGGCGAGGTGAGCCGGGGATCCAGAGCTGACGAGAGTAGACAGGAACGAGCTGGTGTGCGTGGAAGCACGGAGGGAATACCGGCGAGGTGAGCCGGGGATCCAGAGCTGACGAGAGTAGACAGGATCGAGCTGGTGTGCGTGGAAGCACGGAGGGAACACCGGTGAGGTGAGCCGGGGATCCAGAGCTCACGAGAGTAGACAGGATCGAGCTGGTGTGCGTGGAAGCACGGAGGGAAACTCAGACGAGGAGTTGGAGGCTGGACGTGGCAGGCAGAGGAGTAGGCAGATGGATACTGGACAGAGAGCATAAGGTAAGATTTCAGGTACACAGATTGTTTAGTTTAGCTATAGTGAAAATACCAAGTCGTATTTACCAGCGTGGTGAAACGACGAACTGGTGAATACTGGATGGAGGACCCGGGTATATATGCAGGTGAAGGTGATTAGTGTAATCCGGATGATGAGCCACAGCTGAGGAGGTGAGTTGGCGGGAAACAGAAGTGGGTCAGCCACGCCCAGCCAGGAAGACAGACACACAGACAAACAGACAATAACAAACACAAAACAAAGGGGAGAAGAAGGAGGGAGATACTGCAAATCCTCACACTAACTTGGTTAAAGCTTCACGAACAACATCAACAGTAAAAGGAGTAAAACTGAAAGGGTTTTCCAGACCACATTGTTCAGAGTCACCGACTGTGGTGTTCACAGTAGCAGAGTTAGTCACAGAATCAAACATAGAACCGCAGGACACAAAATGCTCATTCAAACAATTTAGCATAGTAGCCCTGTCCGATATAGAGCCAGATGTTGTGGTAATGCACGGAGGTAGCTCATTTCGGATCTCACCGGTGGATAGCGATTTTATGGCTTTCCAAAATTTCCTAGGATTATTTAGGTTTTCTGTAGTAACTGACAAATAGTACTTCGACTTAGCACTTTTGACCTGTGAAGTGAAGCTATTTCTTAGTTGCCTAAAACGCAGCCATTCTACCTCTGAGCCTGATTTCCTAGCCTTTGCCCAGGCCTTGTTTCTCTCATGTAGGAGACTGGACAGTTCAGCAATTGAACTGCTAATTGCTAACGTTATATTATCGTTTTATCCCGGAGGGGAAAACTAGTTTCTAATCCTGAGAGAAACACCTCGCCTGAAACACACGATTAGTGCCATGAGTTAGTGAAGCAAATTACAGAACATTGCACACTTATTCACAAGTCAAAACGTGTTCATAGCGGGCATGGCTGAGAATAGCTAGCTAGCTAGATGTTGTTAGCCAGCTTGGACCTCACGACATCGTCATCAATTCCACCGCTCCGATGATTTATTTAGTATTGCTATAATAACTGCTTTCACAAAAGTAATCTCTTCGGGTACGCTGGCCGAAGCGAGCAAATACAATGGCCGCTTCCAAAAAAAAAATTCAGAGTCAAACGGGCGTGGTTTGCATTCCGCACAGCCAATCAGACGTACAAACTATTTTCTCCACGACAGTCCCTGCTAGAGAGCAGGGACTGAAAAGCGGGTCGGACGAACTAATTTGAGCTACTTTAGTTCCTGGGGCTTTTTGGTGTGAACGCAAATATATCGTAGTTCTGATGAACTATTGTGGGAAAAGTACACCAAAGTACTCCGGTGTGAACGCACCTATAGTGACCTACTGTATACAGGGAGATTGATGTCTTTACATTAAAATCTGGTCTAGACTCCAAAAACATATTCTTCTTTGAAGTTTTGATGTTGTGGAATTGAGTTTTGCCAGCTATACATTCCAAAAAACTTGGGTAAAACTTGAACTTAATGAGTTGGAATGAAGTCTGATAAAAATAGATAAAACTGAATTTACCCAGAAGGACAAAAGGTTTTATAATGTGCTGCCATTCACATATAAACTGGTTTCAAAACTGTTACCTTAATAACCTTCAACATTAACCAGTCTTTGATGAAACATCAACACATTTTCCATTCATCTTAACAATTGTCAAAATAACTTAGAAAATTAGGTCTATTGACCATAAATTCCTAAATAGGAACAACTTGTAATTTGTATTTGTTGAAATGAAGTTGGCTAAGAAGGTGTGACACAGATTGGGTCATCATTTATATAATATGAATCATAAAACCATACCGGGTACATTTTGCCCTTGGGGAACAAAGGTTGCTTGTAAATGGAAAGATAACACAAAGGTCAAAGAAGTGAAGAGGAAATTACTGAATTATAAAAAATCCTATTAATGATGGTGCTGATGCACGTGGCTGTTATGACCAGCATGTGGCAGAACTTGCTTTCGGTTTCTACTTGCAGTATAAATATCAGAGCAGACAAAGAGAGCCTCAGTCTCCTGGTCTCTGATGTCTGGTAAGTTTCAGTTAACCTTTGTTGGAAACATTTTATTGTTTGTTCTGTAAATATATTTCAATTTCTTATGTATAATTAACAACGTGCTTGACACTGAAAAGCGCATAACTGTTTATAATCAATGACAGTCAAAATATACTTAAAGTTAATGTATTTATTAATCTGATTTGATTATCTGCAAGCATCAAGAATATAGTATTTATTGGTTCTGTTAAAATAAAGACAATTTTTGTATTTTCATTTAGGTTTGAAGAGGAAAAGTCGACAATGACTCAACAATGATCGAAGGCCAATCACCTCCAGGTAGACTCCCAAACGTACTTACTTGCATAGAAACTAATAAAAAGGATAATTGTTTTTATTTAAAATGGGCCATTTAAAATGATTTATGACATAACAATCTCTTTGACTGCAAAAAATGTATGACAGAGTATAGAAACCTTTACCAAGAAGCAGCATATGGGTGAGCAAGGTGACTTCAGGGTTAACGGCCTGTGTTTTCAGCACAGCTGTGGTTCACTTTCTAACCAAGGAACGTTGTAGTAACTTAATCAAAGTTAAATAAATAAATACAAAATACCTAAGTCAAAGAGTAAAGTAGGCTTACGTGTATATATTATAAAAACAACAAATCACCCACTCAATGTATACAGGGAGCAAACGCACACAAGGCAATACCACAGTGAAGTTAGTTTGAGGTTGGATATATGAAAGATATCACTCCAGTCTGTTGGCAGTCAGGGGACAGATAACTCTCATCTGAGACCTCACTCTTTACCACAGGGTCCACCCCATTACCCTTTTGGTCTCTTTTTTGACTGACTTTGTCGGTGCTCAGGCCGAAATAATTATAATGGCTCTGGAACACTCTGCCCCTCCATGTGAGGTCGGCCCAGACCCTAGGGGTTTTTAAATCTACTCTTAAGACAGACTTCTTCTCCCTGGCCTTCTAGTCAGAGCGGAGCACGACTCCTGACTTTTCCCTGTGTTTTTTTTATATATCTGTTGTAATTTATTGTCTTTTATTGTGATTGTAGTAATGTGTTTTTATTACATGTACAGCACTTTGGCTCGACCAAAGATCGCTTTTAAATGTGCTTTATAAATAAAACTTGATTTGATTTGATTTGATTTAATTCACTAAAATAGGCTTCCTCGTCATCTCACCACGGGCAGACAATATTTACTGTCTTAATTGTTTACTGTATTATGGTTTAACTTGAAGGTGCCTGATGTGAACATACTCAAGTAAAGTACTGTAACTCAATTTACACCTTTCTTCCCGTCAAGAGTTTGAATTGGAGACAGAGTACTGGTTATCGATAGTGCTTTTAAAGCCTATTGTATAATAACTGTGTGATTTCTATTGCTTTTCAAATATGGTATACAACTATTAAAACATTGCAAGCTGAGGCAGTGAACATGTTTGTAATATTATTGCCATAACAATCACAAATTGAGTTAATTCACAAATGTTGTGCAATGACAAAATCAGACAGTTATATTATACTGTACTGTGTAAAAACACCACAACAATATTACAAAAATTGTCCTGCATATTTAAGCAAACTATTGTAAAGGTAAAAGTATGAGCATAAAAAATAAAGATGTAAACATTTACATTAGGGATGCTCCGATCGCCAATTTTGGGGCCGATCGCCGGAATCAGTATCGGCCGATACCGATCGCCGATCCGATCGAGTGGGCGGGGCCTATGGGGATCTTCCATTGAAAGTGATGTTTAAAACTCAGTTAATGGGGCTCATACACTGGCGCTTCCACAAACAACAACCAACATAATTATTACATTCAAATGAAATACATTATTCAAGCGCTCTCTTTTCCTCTCTCCCCCTCTCTCACTCTCCTGACCAGCCTGTCCTCCTACAAAAAACGACCATATAGGCCGATTGTTCAAGCCCTTATTACGACCCAGAGACACGTTTTAAAGTGTATGTTGTTTCAACATGCTTGATTGCAAACGCTCCAGAGGGACGTTTATTCACAAATAACCCTCTCTGGAAAATCCTAAATTGTGGAATAGTTTGGCCATTAAAATGCTTTTTGATTCGATTTCTAGCGAGAAGTGTATATTGTACTCTTAGAATCCACGTCCAGTCGCTGTGTAGGATCTATAGTTTGATAGATATTACGAAGATGATTTGAGGTCTCGCCAGGATAACGTGTATATGGGACAGCTTCCATGTAAAGTTAGCGTCAACCCTCACGGGGTGAAAACAGTTTTTCCGGTCTCTAAGTTTTCATAATAAAACCGGATGTATTCCCCTCACTGTCAAATGATTACACAGTGATATCTGCATTACTCATCCACTAAAAAACATCAGTTTATCCTTGTTAATTACACAATATTGATTGGTTTAAATTGTGTACAATGCTTTTGTGTTTTTAACCTTCGATTTGGAGAAAAAAATAGTTTTTTCGGAGTTTAGACACAACAGAGTTTCCGAAGACACTACACTACCCAGAATCCCCAGCTATCGTTTGGGACTACAACATCCGCCTTGCTTTACAAACCCCGTGATTAGTCCTCAAGCCCTGTGATTGGATGTTGGAGTGGCAGTGCGACAAGGTTACGCCGAGCGTCAACAGCTCTTTGAAATGGAATGGAACCACGACAGTCTATCCAAAACTGGAATTGGACGGGTCCAGCCCAGCCCCCCCCCCCACCCAGAACTACACATGCTGGTTATTGTGTGTTTCGCAACATGTTCTATGGCACGTCTCTACTGGGAATTGTAGTTTTATAAGACGTTTTCGTATTTCCCACAATTAGAAGTTGCCAGTATTAAACTGTGTACATCCTGGAGGTTTAGGGGATACAAAACATAATAATAATAATAATAATAATAAATTCGATTTATAAAGCACCTTTCATTGCTAACAGCAATCCCAAGGTGCTACAGGAGGCATAATAAAAACAAACAAAATAAACAAAAGTTTAATCAAAAGCTTTACGATACGAAACACAGTGGTGTTATCAAATTTAAAACATATAATTAATAAATGGGTGAAAATTGCTTGTGTCTGTGACCCCTCCTGTTGTTCATTGATAAGCCTGAAACCTGGTATTTTTACTCCACTACATTTATTTTAGTTACTTTGCAGATTCTGATTAATGATGTGAAATATAAACAACCCTTAAATCAGACTTTGGTTACACCTGAGTCAAATTCAGACTTAATATTTATCTGTGGATACCCCCAATGTTTTTTTTCTTATTCAAAAGAAGACCTTAACTTAAAGTATTCTTTAATGTTTAAATAAAGCCTTGTTTTGCACATCCTCCTATTAATATCTTTGGATGTCCTGCACTAAACGGTTTTATTGTAGAGATCACTACAGTATCTTCTTGATATTATCTATTCTATATTTCTATCATTGACCTTCTACTTTCCCCCTATGAAAGTATGTACATCATTTCAACAAAATATAACATCATTTCAACAATAAAATTCAATCACGTTTTTTAAACTATCAGCTGTGCACCGTTATGGTGTAAATATAACCTATCTATCAATTGGATCAAATATAAAAGTCAGCCGAAATAATGTTGATACTGCAAGGAGATGTATTTTGTGAAAATAAATGTAAGATATTGTGTAATTGCTGATATATTTATGATTCACGTCACATATTCAGTTTCGGCTGCACTTCTTCCTGTTTGTCCAGAAGTCTTCTCATCAGGGCTCTATAAATAAATATTTACGGCAGATGTGTAATATTTAATACAGCCGAACCGTGTATTACAATGCCGTTATGTGATGACTTCCAAAGAGAAAAAGCAAGAACCCTCGGAATAAAGTATTATTATTATTTTTTTAAATGTTTTCCGATTTCATATCGCATAAACACCATATCCCGACGTGCATTGGGGCGTGATTTTAGCCTATCAAAACCTCTGAAAAAAGAAATGTGTCTCTCAGAATCGAAAGAGAAAAACCTATGGGAAAAACACAAAAGCATTGTACACAATTTAAACCAATTAATGTTGTATAATTAACAAGGATAAACTGATGTTTTTTAGTGGATGAGTACTGCAGATATCACTGTTAAATCATTTGATCATTGGTTTTATTATGAAAACGTTGAGACCGGAAATACTGTTTTCAACCCGTAACTTTACATGGAAGCTACCGCATATACACGTTCTCCTGTCGAAACCTCAAATCATCTTCGTAATATCTATCAAACTATAGATCCTACATATCGACTGGACGTGGATTCTAAAAGTACAATATACACTTCTCGCTAGAAATCTAATCAAAAAGCGTTTTAATGGCCAAACTATCCTACAATTTAGGATTTTACAGAGAGGGTTATTTGTGAATAAACGACCCTCTGTAACGTTTACATTCAACGGGAGCACTAGAGGGCGAAAACTTTAAAATGTAATTGTAGGTCGTATTAAGCGCTTGAACAAACGACACATTTGGTCGTAATAAGGGCTTGAACAATCGGCCCATTTAGTCGTATTAGTTGGAGGACATGTTGCTCCTGACAGCCTGTCAGTATCGTCTCATGCAGCTCACTGATCCAGTAATGAGTGACCCGACAGTGAAGAATACATATATTTATAACTAGTTCAGCTAGTTCCAGAGGTAGATAAAATAGCTAAGTTTGTTAGGTCTATGTGACACGTGTGTTTTGCTCCGCTCACCGGTCCGTCACTGTGGGCGGAGCTGCAGGATTTCTGCTTCACGCACGTTGCATACCGCTATTTTATTGTCATTTTTGGACACCTTAAAATACTGCCGGAGCTTGTTTTGCCGCCCACAGAGAAAAGTGTCATGTATTTTACGTCATGCGATCGGCTCTCGCGATCGGCATTTTTAGAGAGCACCGATCGATCAGCAGAGAGGTGGCCGATCGATTGGAGCATCCCTAAATTACAGCTTTCTGTAATTTGTCATGGCCTGGCTCTAGGCCATAACAAAAAGCGTGGGAAGGACAAGGATATATAGGAAAAGGTATTTATTTGGCAAAACTCAATGTGGCCAAAGACAAACAAAAGGGCAAAGCAAAAAAGAATAAATGACGAGGCTGCTCTCCGAGGTCCGGTCCTCTGCGGGGAGAGAGATCAAGAGTCTGCTCAGTCCTTTAAATCCTCCGGTGCCAGCAGCCAGAGGCCTGTACTACGAAGCTGGATTTTCGCTTAGCCGGCTAAATTCAGGGAAATCTCGGGCTTTCCGGTCCTACGACGCTGGTTCTCTTTTTAGCAGGCTAGATTTCCATGGTAACGTATGCTGAGCGGCAAACCTGCTCCGGAGCAGGTTAGGTGGCAGGCTAAGAGATCAACTCAGTGAAAGCACCGCCTGCTGACCCATCAGAGCTCCGTGTGTGCGGAGTTTAAAGCGATCAAGTCATATTACAGGATAGAGGAAATACAGAAAAACTGCCGTTGCAGGAAAGACAGCCGGCAAAAATCAACTGACTGTGTGAACGTGAAAATTAATAGAATATCCCCTCCCATCTTCAGAGCAATCTGACTATTATAATATTAGCGTTAAGAAAGCTTACTTAAATATCTGCCACGACATAAGTAACCGGATCAGAGTAACATTAAGTACAGTCCGCGGCACTGTGAGTGCAGACGTCGATGTGTGCCATTATCATTCATATTATATCACATCATAATGTATCATATATTTCCTTATTTGAGTCAGCTTCTTGAGCCGTATCTGGCCGTGCAACACTCACAGTGTCACATACTGTATGCAGAAGTATTATTTTAAGCAACACATTAAGTTGACGAAACACTCAAGTCAAATTCTCCTAATTAAAGTCAGATCCACTCGTGTCTTGGACGGGGCAGTGATTTCATAAACCTGTTAATGTATGCATTCAAACACTTTTTCTTTTACCAGCTGTATTCACCTTGCAGGTGCAGCTATGTGGCTTTTATCCTGGATAAAGTGTTTAAGACATGGATGTTTAAAGTTTAACTTCTTCATATTTGACTAATATTAAAGTTCACTTTTCATTCAGGAAGTATGACGCTGCGCTGTCAGTTCGCTTGTCCGTGTTTGAGATTGGTCGAATGCTCCAAATACCACCCCTTTCATGTGAACGCGCACCTAACTAGATAGGACACGGCTGGCTTGAGCGATCCACTTGATAACCGGCGTCGTAGTACAGTTTAGCGCCAGCGCGTATGTTTTGGTTTAGGCCAACCGGCTAACTCCAACATATCCAGGTTAAGTTGAACCAGCTTCGTAGTACAGGCCTCAGGTGTCCTCAATCAGCGCTGACACAACAGAGGGAGAACATTAAAGGGCCATACACACACACCACAGGAGACAGTAAAGCAGGGGTCGTCACAAATTATTCCTGTGAATTTTCCAAATGAAACACAATGCCGACAGAAAAAAATGTCTTACTGCATGTTGGTGTTTTTAAAAGTAGTTGCAGCCCTACTCCAAATAATGCAAACTCACAGATGGAATGAAGAAGGTGTGTATAACAGACTAAATTACCACATTTATGTTGATACACTTGAGAGAGAAATAAACAATGATGCCGTCAGTATAGTGTGCATTTATTTACCTTTACTTTAACAATTTACAAAATATTGTGTACCATTCATTGGAACATTTAATCTTATTCCCATGCAGTACTTCAAAGATCACTAGTTTCTGTATTGAAAACCCTTTTTTCTTTTATAAGCTCGTTATGTGACCCAATGACTCCAAATCACTGCAGCATCTTTCTTAATGGCCGTGATAAACTTCACTGACATCTGCCCCTTTAAACATTTTTGTTTGTTTAAATTAATTATTGAATTGGCTTTAATAAGATTTAAAGAACCACCTTGAAACTATTGAAACTTTGAACTTAGTGAACTGTTGAACTCTGCTTACACTTTGTGCACACATACAACCAAATGGTGGTTTCTGACTGTTTTTGAGCAGGGAGTTGGGGTAAAACACACCTTGATGTATAGATAAAAGCTCCACTGCTGGACAATGGAACGCATGCACATTTGTGATTCTTAGAAAATAAACATTGTAAGATCTTTGACCAACAAAAGCTTGACTGCCGACACACTGAGACATTATCAGTGTTGTAAAGAAGTACTTACTTTTTGTACTTGAGTAAAAGTAGCAATACTAAATGTATACCATCAGTGTTTACCGTAAAGCTACTGCAAAACACTTTTTAATTGATGTGCTTCAATCGGACTAAATCAGAATTATTTTTGCTACACTAGACAGTAGGACACACCTCTGTGATCACATTAGACATATTTATAACATGTCTCTAAGCAAACTTGTGACTAGTATTGGAAGTTAGTGCAGCGGTTTTGAAAAAACACATTGGTTTTGCTTAATTCAAACAGTAGTTTGTTCTTTGTAATTGTTCCAAATGCAACATATTGGAATAACTTACCTAGAGTTGGTCTGATGATTTACACTGAAAATAACGGCAATGGATGACAAAGAATACTTCATGTGAGATGATTGGTTTTGATTGTCTGCAACTGATCTGCAATGAATAAGCAATAACACAATGTGTTACGTCTTTGAAAAAAAAGTACTCAAAAGTAGTTAAAAGTAGACTTTTTTTCACGTTTTAGGTTTCAAAGCACAGGCGAGTTGAAGGAAAAGTCAGACCATGTCTACAAACACAGGTGAAGAACATGCAGGTAAATTCCCCCATTCACTCAACTTTGTAGTATGTATATGTAGACATACAAATTAAATTGTTAAAGGATGTATTAAGATTTATATAAATTGTAAAAATTACCACACAAATAACTAAATACATCTTTGATCTCTTAGAATTGTGAAACTACAAAATTACTGGGATTCAAATGATTCACAGATTTTGGTGATGTGCCAAAACAGTGTAATCCAAAAATAAGCAGTTCTGCAAGCTTGCAAACATGGATGTACAATAATCCACACATTTAAAATAATGAAAAAAAGTGGCTTTATGTTAAATGAGAAAGGAAATGCCTTCAGCAAGTCAGACCTCGAGGAAACATCCATATACAATCCATTAAGGGCTACCTAATATCTAAATATGACCTTATCTTTCTCTTTAACAGTTCTTTTGACCTTTCTCTCCAAACTGGGACTGGAGATATTTTATCCCAACAAGCTCACTCTTCGGTCTCTATTGGAGATCAACAAAACAGCTTAAATGAAGAAGATGCCTCATCAGTACAGAAAATACCTTGGTGCTTTCTCAGAAAACTATTTAAAATCAATGCAGAATGCAGGGGCTGTACACAAGTATCTGATGATGATCATGATGATGATGATGATGATGATGATGAGATGATGATGAAGATGAGATGGTGATGATGCTGACATTTACACTTCAGATGAATCTGCAGACGATAGGGTTAACCCTCTCGACCTCATAACAGCACTATTCCTTTGTGCTGACAGCTTCTTGCAACAGGAAATGGCCCTCAAGATGTCAATGTGCCAGTTTTCTGTCCCACTGCTGATGCCCCATGTCAATAACAGTCAGAGTACCCTGATGCTGTGGGCTCTGAGGGACATTGTCAAAGAGTGGCGTCCACACAGTTTGTCTGAATCAAGAGGCTTTGTTGAAAACCACATTGTCCAAGCAGAGATACCATTCTATTCCTTTGTGAGGCTCAAAACTGTACTCTGTCCAAGTCCCAGATTTTGAATCAAGTTCTCAGCTTGGCCAGCAGAATCACAATATCTTCATACACAGAGACATGAAAGGAGGAGCAATTAAAAGACAATTGCCAATGGCTTGGCTGAGGTGAGCTGGTACCTTCCCAGAGGCAGAGAACATACTGATGTATTTCCAGACCCAATTGCCTTCGCCAATCTGAGAGGAAACATTTCTGAGTCACTTGCTCAGTTCACTTTTCTGTTTCAAGTGTCAACTGCTACCTTTGTATTCCTGGACAAATTGAAAAAGAGGAGCATGAGATTACTTCTCTTCAAGATGTGAAATCCAAACTGTTCTTGGTTGTTAACCGCAAGGATGGAAGTGCTAAAGAGGACATGGATCTGTCAGGAAAACAGTGAAAGAATTAGATTTGCCAAACAGCAGTGTGAAAAAAAGAAATCAAGTGTGAACATTGTTGAGTTTCAGAGAAACTTTGTGCAGCCATCAAAAATAACAGTTGGAAAACCCACAATGAACATTGAAAATATGGTTGACAAAGCTGTTGAACTTGGTCTGTCTGTGGACGAATGCACAAGTGATGACCAAAAGGAAACGCTGAGAAGATTGTCAAAGGAATTAGGGTGCAGAAGATACCAGACTACAAGAGCAAACAGCTTCCTCTGCAAGGCGCTGACTGGAAAAGGTTATCGCAGTTAGAGAAAGAGGAATGTAGCTTAAAGAGGCCTGATACTCTGGCACCTGAAGAATATAAATCTCAGCTACTGGAAGAAAAACAACAAATCAAGGAGAAGCTTGGCAAACAGAAACTATCAGATGATATGAAGACTTTCATTAAACAGTTACCTAAAAATGAAAATGACAGCAAGAGCAGAGATTTCTTCCTTAAGTGGATGAAACTCAAACTGGATGCACATTCACGGGATAAGCTATCTTCACTCCGCCATCAGTGGACAGAACAAAGCAACAAAGAGAACAAAGATGTGGAAGAGATTGCAAAGCTGGATCAGGAGCTGCTGGAAAGCTCTTTAGGGTTAGAGCATTACATGAGAGAGATGGGACTGATCTATGAGTTTTCATTGCAGTCACAAAACTCTGCTGATGAATACGTCGTCTCCCTGGTTTGGCAGCTGAACTGCTGTTGGATGGATATCCTTTAGAGCTCTTGGATGGAGATGCTTCCAACATCCCAGAGAAATGGGTGAGAGATGTACTAATGGAGCTACACAGGAAGGTTGGAGAGAAGAGCAGACTGTTGGTACTGACGTGTTGGGTGTTCAGAGTACCGGGAAGTCAACACTCCTCAACACCATGTTCGGTGTGCAGTTTCCAGTCAGCAGTGGAAGATGCACAAGAGGAGCTTATATGCTCTTCCTCAGAGTAAGTGATGATATGCAACACCAGCTGAACTGTGACTTCATAGTTCTCATTGACACAGAGGGCCTCAAGTCTCCTCATTTGGCACAACTAGAAGACAGTTATGAGCATGACAACCAGCTGGCAACCTTTGTCATTGGTTTAAGTGATGTCACAATTATCAATGTGCATCAGAGAACTCCACAGAAATGAAAGATATCCTGCAAATTGCAATCCATGCATTTCTGAGAATGAAGCAAATTGGTAAAAAGCCAATTTGTCATTTTGTGCACCAGAATGTTGCTGGAGTCTCTGCTCATGCAAGGACCTTGACAGAGAGACAGCATCTCTTGGACCAACTCAATGAAATGACTAAAATTGCTGCAGAAATGGAAAAGCAGCCCTCTATAAAGAGATTCACAGATGTGCTGGACTATGACATAGCAAAAAACAACTGGAACATCCCCGGACTCTGGCATGGGACTCCACCTATGGCACCAGTGAACACAGGTTACAGTGAAGCTGTAGCAGATTTCAAGAAAAACCTCTTGGAGACAGTGAAAAAGACAAAACCGATGATGTTTCACAGATTCCAGAGTTTCTAGAATGGGTAAGAAGTCTCTGGAAAGCAGTCAAATATGAGAACTTCATCTTCAGTTTCAGAAACACTCTGTGGCTCATGCTTATGACAACCTTTGCAAGGAGTTCATCAATGGGAATGGAATTCAAAAAAGACTTGATCTCCTGGCAGGATGGGGCAAAGTTAGAGATCTTAAATTCTGACAACAAAACACATGTGAACACTTTGACGACAATGGTTGCCTCAAAAAATCACAGTTGATCGACAAAATAGAGGTGGTCGAAAAGAAATGGAGAAGAAACTTAATGAATACTACGAAAGGAAAGACATGCATGTGAACCTGATGGAGGATACAAAATTGACTTCATCAACCGTATCAGAAGTCTTAAAGACGAATTCCAACATTCAGTAAACAATGCATTGGATTGTGCGCTTGAAGAAAAAAAAGTTGAAAGAAGCTCAGACATTCAGAGCAAACAGAGAGAAATGATAGAAAAAGAAGTAATGAAACTCTTGAGTGATCGCAAAGACTGCATCGAACAACAGTTGAACTTTCTGAAGAAGAATTGAAACGTGACTTCAAGAGATGTGGACAAAAGTCACAGCAAACGTGTCTGGACTGAAAGAACTAAACATATCTGAAAAAGTCCTTGAACAGTTGAAATATAACTGTCTCAAATCGTAACTTCAATGAGGAATTACAGGACATTACAGACCTAAAGGACATAGTTAAGGGCAAATTTAAGGTCAAAACTGAACATCTCCAAAGTTATATATATCCCGAGTATACTTAGTCAAACACAAGCTAAGAAGAGAGAGTTGCAGAGCCATGTAGACTACTTCATTGAGTGTATCACACGGTCTGTATGTGATATTGCAAAGACTGATGCAGATTACCATGACTCTTTAACAAAGGATCTTTTGGAAAAAGTAGATGAATTCCTTAAATCCTGGACTTTCAATCCCAAATTTGAGATTGACCTGAAGCTTCACATTTGTGGCATTGCATCAAGAGAGTTCCTTCAAATGCACAGACATTTCTTGTCAGCAAGGGATCCCAAATTCAGCTGGAGAAGTACAAGCCTCAGTACTTGTTGGATTTTATCGATCTATACAAAAAGAGAGATCATTGCCAACGCAAAGCAGATGATTTGTCAGACTTTGTATCAAACCTGCTGTGAAGAGTACATCAGTAGACATCTGGGAACCAACATTGTGGATGAAATGTTGAAGGCCCATTCACAGAGTACAGTTCCCGAAACTTTTTCCAGTACAACATTCAGAAGAGTTGCTGCAAAAGGAAGACTTTCAGAGTTTTGTCAAGTTCATTTGTAATATGAAATGTATGTAAAGGATTTGATATTTCAGCAAATCTTGGAAGAGATGTCAGAGGACAAAACTTTATGCAAACTGAAAAGTCAGAATCTGCAAGTCATAGTTAAAAAAATAACAATGCAACTGAAAGGGCTTCAAAAGGAGAGGATGGTGTCCTGCTGCCAGATAACAATGAAAGCATCACAGAGCTCATCAAAAACATGCGCACATTTTGACCAAAGATATCTCAATCTCAGAAGAGGCTGAAAAAACCGCCCTGTTTCAAATCCAAAGTACATGCCATCCATTTAAAGAGAGCCTCGTCAAATCATTGAGTGAAATGAAGGAACAGCTGCAGGAGGAGTTCTCAAAATCTGAAAACATCACAGAGACTGTGAACAAACTTCCAACCAAACCACAGGATGAGCTTTTCAACAGGTGTTTGGTTGTGGACAACAATGTCCATTTTGTAAAGTTCCTTGTGAGGCTGGAGGCAAACAACATAAGAACACATCAGGCAGCTGTTCATCGGCCACAAGGTCTCGGTAGATACAGGAAGAGAGACTCTAAGAAGCTGATAGAAAAAATGTGCACAACTGACGTTCACAGTAAATCTAAATTCAGATGCGCAGCCACTAATGGAGAGTTGCATCCTTACAAGGACTACGCCAAAATCTACCCAGACTGGCACATTCCTCCAGACTACACCATGGAGGCATCTGACTACTGGAAGTATGTCCTGGTTAAATACAATGAGAGATTTGCCAAAGAATACAACGCAGAGCCAGCTGATGTTCCAGTAGCATGGAGGAAAATTACAAAGGAACAAGCACTGAAAGGCTTGAAGGAAGCCTTCAACATTAACCCTCCAAGCACTCTAAGGTTTTCCTAGGTAAGTCACGCGTGGGCCTTTTTGGTAAACATGCTATCAAAACATGCATTTCAAATCTTGGTGACCATAGGGAAAAAATGTAATATTTCAAATCACCAAAATCAATATGTATCTACAATATTTACATAAAAGGTAATGGCATTATAATATCAACAAGGTTAGTTGTGCCCTTCCTCAAAGCAGTTTCTGTCAGATACAAGCCAGAGGTCCACACCACGCTGTCTACACCTCCAGGGGGGCTGGCTGGCCTGAATGGTCTGCCTACACAAAATTAATAATGCTGATCACAGTGCACATGGGTATGGGAATAATATTTCACACAGCCACCAGCTTCTTGGAAATGTGCCCCTTTTTATACTGTACAGTAAGGACAATAACTGCAGCGAAAATCAAAAGAACATTGAGAGTGTAAAGAGTGTATTGATTATTCTTTGCGAAGAAAGCCTTCAACATTAAATGAACAACGTACAGTCCTGACAAAAATCTCTTAAACAAAACAACGTTTAAAAATGGGCGGATTTTCATATCCAAATAAAGGGAGAAATTCCGAAGACGCCAGGGCAGAAATACAAAACAGATCAACAATTTTTTTTTAAATGATAAAGTTGACTGCACCATGATGTTTACTGGCATCCATCAGTCTGATGAACACGATGATTGACAACTGATGAGTTTAAGAAGTTGCAGAGAAGTTAAAAAGCTAGAGATAGTTATGTGAGAATTTTTTTTTCTTTTTAACATTACAAATGTTTTGTTTTCCTTATTCAAGATAATGATAACAAGAGGAACAATTCTTTAAATCTTTATTTTCTATTTTCAAGATATTGGATTCCTCTGGGTGTAATGACTGGCGTAAACAATATGATTCTGAAAATGATGTGTTGTTTTTGTCATTTTAGTTTTTTGACTACTGCATTTATTTTAAGTAAACTGTGTTAAACGTTGTGCATTATAACTGGTGTGCACAACAAAGTTGATGTCAATGATAAAGATGGTTTACTACAAAGACCGTTTTGGAAACAAAGAGATGTTTTGTGATGTAAATGTCCGCATGAGTCATGTATTGCTTCACATTTGACCTTTTAAAGGTGGGGTAGGTAAGTTTGAGAAACCGGCTCGAGATAGACTTTTTGTTATATTCCATGGAATGCTCTTAACATCCCGATAGCAATGAATGTATTAAATGCTTTGACAAAAAATCCATAAAAAAAATTAATCTGTGGAAGCCGTAGTACTGTAAAAAGCACGACCAATCATTTTAGCCGGCCCGGCTAAAATAACTGGATGGTCTACCTGCCTATCAGCCTTCCATCTGTGCACAAGCTTATCTCGTGCCCTCATTGGTCATGTGTATTGGCTCATTGGCTCTGTAAGGAAGTGGCAGATTTTTTCCGGCTGTGTATTTTCAAATGTTAGCGCACTCGAGTTGGTTTCTCCAAAATTACCCACCCCACCTTCAAGTAACATGTTTTGCAGATAAAAACCAGAAGGAAAAATGTGTGTGATTTTGATACCAGTCTGGGAATAACACATGTTTTTGAACTTTGTAATACTTACTTTTTTCTTGTTTTATTATTTGTATTCATTCCTTGTGTTCATGCAATGATGCAATGACTTTGATGTGTGCTTGGAGAGTACATAAGCCAGCCTCAGTTGAAATACTGTAGTGCATGTTGATGACGTTTTGCTTCATGTGCAAATACTGTGGCATCCTTCACATCTTGTTGATGATGATTTTTTGGTTTTCATTACATAGATAATGATGTAATGAACAAGTCAGAAAGAAGGACTGTTTGCTCAGATTACATTTTTTGGAGTTTATTTTTTGATGATTGCAGCTCTTTTCATAAAGACTAGTGCAAACAAGCTGATGTTGTTGATAATGTTAAAATACAAGAACAGAGAAACAGATGTTGTCTCATATGTCTTCAATATTTTTATTGTTATAGTTTCATGCAAGACATTTTGGTACCACTTTACAATAAGACCACCCTTATAAAGGGTTTTACGAATAGTTTGTAATTCATTTATTAATTAGGTTGTGAACACTTTATAAATCCTTAATAAGCTTTTATAAGACATGAGATAAACAGGGCAACTGTGACCGGTTGCTTGCCAAATAGTGAGCCCACATTTATCTGTACTGCTAAGTCTTATATTGGCTACTTAGCTTACTTCGTCTTCTTCATCAGCCAGCTTCCTTGGTATCTGTTGCTCATTTGATTCTCGCTAAGTAGCCAATATAAGGCTTAGTCATCTTGCCAGATAGTGAGCCTGTGTTGATGTATGAAAACTATGTTAGAACTGGTTTATAAATGGTTCTTAATGATTAATAAAGTGTGTACAACCTAATTCATAACTTAATTATAAACCCTTTATGAATCCTTTATAAGGGTAGTCTAAAAGAACATAACAAAAATCATCCATTCCCCATCAGTAGGTGGTGCTCGTCCCAAAACAGAAGCAATACAAAAAAACACCTCTGACAAATCATAAAGTAAAGTGGTACCGACATTTTTATCTTTTCCTTTATATTTTTACTTTTAAATTTTATTTTATTCATTTTATATTATATGTTTGAAAAACTCACAATGCTGTGTGCACAAATGATGATGTAGGCAAAGACTCGTGATGAGATCATGTTTTACTTAAATATTCCATTTGTTTTATTCTTTCAAATAAATTGCATTATGCTGTGTGCACAATATGATGTTGTGGGTCTGTGTCGTACAAAGACCATGTGATTAAATCATGTTTTTCAACATTTATTGCAGTGCATCCTTAGTGCTTAAAGTACAAAGGCCATGAGAAACATGTACTCATTATTCTTTAATATGCTCTACTGTTTTGTTTATTTGAAGTTAAGGCAGTGAATAAGAAATGTTTATGTAACTGACTTTTTGCTGTAGATTAAATATCCTCTACAAGCCAACAGCAGAGAATATTGTTGATCATGGTATTGATATTTTCAGATATATTAAAAGTTGATCCAGCGACAAGAAGTTGAAAAATAAATCATATATAGTTTAACTTTTATATCCTTTTTTTTTTGTTACTTTTATTCAAGTTGACAAACATAAAGTTGTGTGCATAATGGAAACCAACAAAAAGATGTTATATGTTGTCAGATCCTATGAAATATTTTTTTTTTGAAGCAAATAAATGATTATGATCAAAGTCAGTTGTCAGTTTCCTTTTCTCAAGTAAAAATCTATGTTTTTCAGATTTCACTGAGTAATCTGCCAACACCAGAATAACATGGATGTAGAACAAATTAAGTTTTCACTAGAATTGGAACAAATATAAAGGATGTTTACAATATTTCTGTGGATTATCGAGAGTAACATGGACACCCTGATGGGATTTAAAATACTATAATTACTACAAACTAATTTAAATCTGTTTCTGTTCATTGATGTTACATCAAAGAGTTTGGTTAGGAAAGGTGGTGTCTATATTTTTTCTGTTGAACCAAGTCTTTAAACAAAACAATATGTATACATGTTTTAATGTTATATAATGCTATTCATAAAATTCGGCGCGTGCAGCACTTACTTTCTGTTTCACTTCTGTGTAGTAGGCTACAAATACAGCAGAAGACAAAGAGAGCCTCAGTCCGCTGCAGCATGAAGCCCGGTAAGTTTCCGTTACTCTCCTGCTGGAAACATTGAACTTGTTCTGTAGATATACTGCAACTACTTAGTTAATGAAGAGCGTGACATTGAAATGTCAGCAAGGAATACCTCATGTTTCATGTTTTTTATTGTTTTGATTATCTGCATGAAAACACTATTTGGTTCCGTGAATGTAAAGTTAATATTTGTGTTTTTTCTTAGGTTTGAAAGTGAAACGTCTACGATGAACAGAGAAGGACCAGAGCTTTCAGGTAGAATCCCATCATTTATATACAAGGTGTTGAAAAGCAGTGGGGACATCAGGGCTCAAAAGGGCGTAGGCTGCTAGAGAGTCCTAAATACCGTTATTTTATCAGCATGAATCAGTGGAGTGCAAACCTCAAACTGTTAAACCGTGGGTCGCCGCCCTGTGTTTCCAGTTGAGTCCGCTTTGGGGCGGATGCCTCAGTAACTTAAGAAGTGTTTAAAGATTGACAATAAATAATGTTAGTCCCGGCCTTAGTGTGGTAATAATAAATATAAAAAAGCAAAGTAGGCTTACTTTTTAGTATTGTAAAAATAACAAATACATCATATTAAAGTACCCAGAGCAAAGGCACACAAGCATATCAGAATCCAACAACTTTATTTATCCCAGGGGAATGTTTTCCCCTAACCCTAACCCTAACCCTTTTTTGTTTTAAGTCGCGCCATATTAATATGAAAAATAGATTTAAAATGTATTTATCCAAACATAAAAAGAATATTGATACAAACATAACAAGTGAGTTATACAAATATAAAATAGAATAGAATACAAATATTGATATAAACACAAGTAAAGTAAAAACGTGCAATTCAAAAGTATATTGTAAGAAGTTAAATTCAAAATTTGCAGTAAAAATAAACAAATGAAGACATAAGTTAAAACGTGCAATAGCAACAATAACATAAAGATATTTATCTTTACATCAGAAGTTGAAGTTAAAATATGCAATAATAAGATAAAATAATCATATTGAAATAAACTTGAAGTAAAATGTAAGATACAAAATATATACAATATAAATATGTATATGAACATAAGAAGGTTAAAGGTAGGGTAGGTACGTTTGAGAAACCAGAGGCCTGTACTACGAAGCTGGATTTTCGCTTAGCCGGCTAAATTCAGGGAAATCTCGGGCTTTCCGGTCCTACGACGCTGGTTCTCTTTTAGCAGGCTAGATTTCCATGGTAACTGATGCTGAGCGGCAAACCTGCTCCGGAGCAGGTTAGGTGGCAGGCTAAGAGATCAACTCAGTGAAAGCACTGCCTGCTGACCAATCAGAGCTCCGTGTGCGGAGTTTAAAGCGATCAATTCATATTACAGGATAGAGGAAATACAGAAAAACTGCCGTTGCAGGAAAGACTGCCGGCCAAAATCAACTGACTTTGTGAACGTGAAAATTAATAGAATATCCCCTCCCATCTTCAGAGCAATCTGACTATTATAATATTAGCGTTAAGAAAGCTTACTTAAATATCTGCCACGACATAAGTAACCGGATCAGAGTAACATTAAGTACAGTCCGCGGCACTGTGAGTGCAGACGTAGATGTGTCCCATTATCATTCATATCATATCACATCATAATGTATCATATATTTCCTTATCTGAGTCAGCTGAGCCGTATCTGGCCGTGCAACACTCACAGTGTCACATACTGTATGCAGAAGTATTATTTTAAGCAACACATTAAGTTGACGAAACACTCGAGTCAAATTCTCCTAATTAAAGTCAGATCCACTCGTGTCTTGGACGGGGCAGTGATTTCATAAACCTGTTAATGTACGCATTCAACACTTTTTCTTTTACCAGCTGTATTCACCTTGCAGGTGCAGCTATGTGGCTTTTATCCTGGATAAAGTGTTTAAGTCATGGATGTTTAAAGTTTAACTTCTTCATATTTGACTAATATTAAAGTTCACTTTTCATTCAGGAAGTATGACGCTGCGCTGTCAGTACGCTTCTCCGTGTTTGAGATTGGTCGAATGCTCCAAATACCACCCCTTTCATGTGAACGCGCACCTAACTAGATAGGACACGGCTGGCTTGAGCGATACACTTGATAACCAGCGTCGTAGTACAGCTTAGCGCCAGTGCGTATGTTTTGGCTTAGGCCAACCGGCTAACTCCAACATATCCAGGTTAGGTTGAACCAGCTTCGTAGTACAGGCCTCTGCTCGAGATCGCTAGGATTTGAAATACACAACCGGAGAAAATCTGCCACTTCCTTACAGAGCCCCTCCTCCAACACACACGAACGCACACATGACCAATGAGGGCACGAGATAAGTTTGTGCACAGATGGAAGGCTGACAGGGAGGTAGGCCATCCAGTTATTTAGCCGGGCCGGCTAAAATGATTGGTCGTGCTTTTTACAGTACTACGGCTTCCACAGATGACATTTTTGTATGGATTTTTTGTCAAAGCACTTCAGATATTCATTGCTATCGGGATGTTAAGAGCATTCCATGGAATATAACAAAAAGTGTATCTCGAGCCGGTTTCTCAAACTTACCTACCCCACCTTTAAGTACAAATTTGCAATAAAATGATAAAAATAAACTATACAAATATTGACATGAACTTAAGGAAAGTAAAAAAGTACAATAACAACAAGATATTTATTTAAATATAAGAAGTAAAAGTATGCAATATAAGATAAAATAATAATATTATCATAATGTTAGAAAGTTGAAGTAACATTTCAGATAAAAGAACAAATAAATAAATGAAATAAATATATTATAAAACATAAGAAGGTAAATTCAAAATAATCATATAAAGAAGAATACAGATATTGACCAATATAATAATAAGTTAAGTAAAAATATGCAATAATAAGATAAAAAAATATGGATAAAGTTAAAAAGTTGATGTAAAACTTTCAATAAAAGATCGAATAAATAAATATATTCAAACATAAGAAGGTAAAGAAAGTAAACATGTCAATTTAAATAGAATACAAATATTAACATAAGTAAATTAAAAAATATGACATAACATAAGTAAAGTGAAAATGTCCAATTAAAAAAGTATATATAAGAAGTTAAATTCAAAATTGGCCATAAAAAGAAACAAATTAAGAAGAATAAAGATAATGACATAAGTTGAAACGTGCAATAACAAATAAATTAAATAAAATGAAGATATTCATATAACATAAGAAGTTGAAGTTAAAATATATAATATAAAAAGATTCAAAAAAATATATTAAGTATAAAAGTATTGACATAAACATAAGTAAAACAAGTGCAATAACAACAACATAAATATAAATATAAGAATAAAGTATAAAATAATAATATTTTATAAAGTAAAAAAATTGAAGTAGAATTTTCAATAAAAGATCAATTAAATATATTTATATAAACATAAGAAGGTCAATTCAAAATATGCAATGAAAACATTAAAATAAAATATTATATTAACATCAGTCTTGCTGTTCTTTATGCTGGGTTATGATATTACTCATAAACATGACATGTTTTTATGAATACATTGTTTGCAGCACAAGATGGTCCTCATAATCCAGCCACTTAATGTTGTCAAGTAAATTAGTGCAATTAACTTTAAAATTACAGCTTTTCTGTAATTATTCCTGTGAATTTTCAAAATGAAACACAAAGCCGACAGAACAAAATGTCTCACTGCATGTTGGTGTTTTAAAAGTAGTTTCAGCCCTACTCAAAATAATGCAAACTCACAGATGGAATGAAGAAGGTGTGTATGACAGACTAAATTACCACATGTTGATACACTTGGAGCCATAAGAGGGAGAGAGAGCAAAGAGTAGATCACAGAGAGAGGAATGAACAGAATGATTGCGTCAGTATAGTGTGAATTTATTTACCTTTTACTTTAACAATTTACAAAATATTGTGGAACATTCATTGGAACATTTAATCTGATTCTCATGCAGTAATTCAAAGATCACTTGTGCTGCTGCCCACTGACATGGTTTTAAATCTAAATGCACATATCTACAGCAGGAAAATGGGCATGCCCTGGTATTTATAAAATATTAAAAGTTTAACACCTCTGTGCTTACTCACTAAAGTGAAAACTACTCAAAAGGGGCACACCCTATTTCAGATCATTTCAAGTTAATTATTTTTCAAACACTAAAGTAAATGGGAAAATGTAAGGACTATTTGATACAAATATCATGTGACGTTATGAATCAATGCAGTAATGTGATACTACACTGGAAAAATAGGAATTTTCAAAAACATTTTAGTATTTTCTAAATATGATGTACATATTGCAGTTTCTTTTTTGAAAAGTCTGATTTATTTTCAATATCTTTCATGTTATATGACTTCAATTTAATGCAGCATTGTATTCATACACAATAAGTGGGACAAACATCTGTTTATTGGACTAATCTTCCAAATGTCTTTTTTAACGTTATTATAATATATCAACATTTATTTTAATGGAAACTTGTGGATTTTTTATGTTTTTTTGTATGGTTATTGTTTAAAACATTAAGTAGTTTCCGTATTGAAAACCCTTTTTTTTTGTATTTGCTCGTTATGTGGCCCAATGACTCCAAATCACTGCAGCATCTTTCTTAATGACCGTGATAAACTTCACTGACATCTGCCCCTTTAAGTTTTTTTGTTTGTTTAAGTTAAATATTTAATTGGCTTTAATAAGATTTAAAGAACCATCTCGAAACTATTTAAACTTTGAACTTGGTGAACTGTTGAACTCTGCTTACACTTTGTGCACACAGGAAACCAAATGGTGCTTTCTGACTGTCGTGTTTGAGCAGGGAGTTGGGGTTTTAACACCTTGATGTATAGATAAAAGCTCCACTGCCAGACAATGGAACACATGCACATTTGTGGTTCTTAGAAAATAAACATTGTAAGATCTTTGACCAACAAAAGCTTGACTGCCGACACACTAAGACATTATCAGTGTTTTAAAGAAGTACTTACATTTTGTACTTGAATAAAAGAAGCAATACTAAATGTAATATCATCAGTGTTTACCGTAAAGCTACTGCAAACACTTTTTAATTGATATGCTTCAATCGGACTTAATCAGAATGGTATTGCTACACTTGACAGTAGGACACACCTCTGTGATCACATTAGACATATTTATAAGATGTCTCTAAGCAAACTTGTGACTAATATTGGCAGTTAGTGCAGGGTTTTAAAAAAAACATATTGGTTTTGCTTCATTCAAACAGTAGTTTGTTATTTGTAATTGTTCCAAACTTACCTAGAGTTGGTCTGATGATTTGCACTGAAAATAACGGCAAAAAATACTTCATGTGAGATGTTTGGTTTTGATTGTCTGCAACTGATCTGCATTGAATAAGCAACAACACAATGTGTTACGTCTTTGAAAATAAAAGCACTTAAAAGTAGTTTTTTTACCTTAGGTTTCAAAGCACAGGCGAGTTGAAGGAAAAGTCAGACCATGTCTACAAACACAGGTGAAGAACATGCAGGTAAACTCCCCCATTCACTCAACTTTGATTTGTACTGTATACTGTGTATAGACATACAAATTAAATTGTTAAAGGATGTATTAAGATTTATATAAACTGTAAAAATGACCACACAAATAACTAAATACATCTTTGATCTTTTATAATTGTGAAACTACAAAATCACAGATTCAAATGATTCACAGATCTTGGGGATGTGCCAAAGCTGTGTAATCCAACAAAATAAGCAATTCTGCAAGCTTGCAAACTGGATGTACAATAATCCACACATTTAAAATAATGAAAAATGTGGCTTATGTTAAATGAGAAAGGAAATGCCTTCAGCACGTCAGACCTCGAGGAAACATCCATATACAATCCATTAAGGGCTACCTAATATCTAAATATGACCTTCTCTTTCTCTTTAACAGTTCTTTTGACCTTTCTCTCCAAACTGGGACTGGAGACATTTTATCCCAACAAACTCACTCTTCAGTCTCTATTGGAGATCAACAAAAACAGCTTAAATGAAGAAGCTGCCTCATCAGTACAGAAAATACATTGGTGCTTTTCAGAAAACTATTTAAAATCAATGCAGAATGCAGGTGTACACAATTATCTGATGATGATGATGATGATGATGATCCTGACCTTTACACTTCAGATGAATCTGCAGACGATAGGGTTAACCCTCTCGACCTCATAACAGCACTCTTCCTTTGTGCTGACAGCTTCTTGCAACAGGAAATGGCCCTCAAGATGTCAATGTGCCAGTTTTCTGTCCCACTGCTGATGCCCCATGTCAATAACAGTCAGAGTACCCTGATGCTGTGGGCTCTGAGGGACATTGTCAAAGAGTGGCGTCCACACAGTTTGTCTGAATCAAGAGGCTTTGTTGAAAACACATTGTCAAGCAGAGATACCATTCTATTCCTTTGTGAGGCTCAAAACTGTACTCTGTCCAAGTCCCAGATTTTGAATCAAGTTCTCAGCATTGGCCAGCAGAATCACAATATCTTCATACACAGAGACATGAAAGGAGGAGCAATTAAAAGACACATTGCCAATGGCTTGGCTGAGGTGAGCTGGTACCTTCCCAGAGGCAAAGAACATCCTGATGTATTTCCAGACCCAATTGCCTTCGCCAATCTGAGAGGAAACATTTCTGAGTCACTTGCTCAGTTCACTTTTCTGTTTCAAGTGTCAACTGCTACCTTTGTATTCCTGGACACAATTGAAAAGAGGAGCATGAGATTCTTACTTCTCTTAAGATGTGAAATCCAAACTGTCTTGGTTGTTAACCAAAAGGATGGAAGTGCTAAAGAGGACAATATCTCGCTCAGGAAAATAGTGAAACAAATAGGTTTACAAAAAAGCAGTGTGAAAAAAAAGAAATCAAGTGTGAACATTGTTGAGTTTTCAGAGAAACTTTGTGCAGCCATCAATAAAATAACAGTTGGAAAACCCACAATGAACATTGAAAATATGTTGACAAAGCTGTTGATTGGTCTGTCTGTGGACGAATGCACAAGTGATGACCAAAAGAAACCGCTGAGAAGATTCTCAATGGAATTGGGTGCAGAAGATACCAGACTACAAGAGACAACAGCTTCCTCTGCAAGGCGCTGACTGGAAAAGTTATCGCAGTTAGAGAAAGAGGAATGTAGCTTAAAGACCTGATACTCTAGCACCTGAAGAATATAAATCTCAGCTACTGGAAGAAAACAACAAATCAAGGAGAAGCTTGGCAAACAGAAACTATCAGATGATATGAAGACTTTCATTAAACAGTTACCTAAAAATGAAAATGACAGCAAGAGCAGAGATTTTTTCCTTAAGTGGATGAAACTCAAACTGGATGCACATTCCCGGGATCAAGCTATCTTCACTCCGCCATCAGTGGACAGAACAAAGCAAAGAGAGAACAAAGATGTGAAAGATTGCAAAGCTGGATCAGGAGTGCTGGAAAGCTCTTTAGGGTTAGAGCATTACATGAGAGAGATGGGACTGATCTATGAGTTTTCATTGCAGTCACAAAACTCTGCTGATGAAATACGTCGTCTCCTGGTTTGGCAGCTGAACTGCTGTTGGATGGATATCCTTTAGAGCTCTTGGATGGAGATGCTTCCAACATCCCAGAGAAATGGGTAGAGATGTACTAATGGAGCTACACAGGAAGGTTGGAGAGAAGAGCAGACTGTTGGTACTGACCGTGTTGGGTGTTCAGAGTACCGGGAAGTCAACACTCCTCAACACCATGTTCGGTGTGCAGTTTCAGTCAGCAGTGGAAGATGCACAAGAGGAGCTTATATGCTCTTCCTCAGAGTAAGTGATGATATGCAAGACCAGCTGAACTGTGACTTCATAGTTCTCATTGACACAGAGGGCCTCAAGTCTCCTCATTTGGCACAACTAGAAGACAGTTATGAGCATGACAACCAGCTGGCAACCTTTGTCATTGGTTTAAGTGATGTCACAATTATCAATGTTGCTTCAGAGAACTCCACAGAAATGAAAGATATCCTGCAAATTGCAATCCATGCATTCTGAGAATGCAAATTGGTAAAAAGCCAATTTGTCATTTTGTGCACCAGAATGTTGCTGGAGTCTCCGCTCATGCAAGGACCTTGACGAGAGACAGCATCTCTTGGACCAACTCAATGAAATGACTAAAATTGCTGCAAAATGGAAAAGCAGCCCTCTATAAAGAGATTCACAGATGTGCTGGACTATGACATGCAAAAAACAACTGGAACATCCCCGGACTCTGGCATGGGACTCCACCGATGGCATCAGTGAACACAGGTTACAGTGAAGCTGTAGCAGATTTCAAGAAAAACCTCTTGGAGACAGTGAAAAAGACAAAACCGATGATGTTTCACAGATTCCAGAGTTTCTAGAATGGGTAAGAAGTCTCTGGAAAGCAGTCAAATATGAGAACTTCATCTTCAGTTTCAGAAACACTCTAGTGGCTCATGCTTATGACAACCTTTGCAAGGAGTTCAATCAATGGGAATGGAGTTCAAAAAAGACTTGATCTTTGGCAGGATGGGGCAAAGTTAGAGATCTTAAATTCTGACAACAAAACACATGTGAACACTTTGACGACAATGGTTGCCTCAAAAAATCACAGTTGATCGACAAAATAGAGGGTGGTCGAAAAGAAATGGAGAAGAAACTTAATGAATACTACGAAAGGAAAGACATATGTGAGTCTGATAGAGAAATACAAAATTGACTTCATCAACCGTATCAGAATCTTAAACGAATTCAACATTCAGTAAACAATGCATTGGATTGTGCGCTTGAAGAAAAAAAAGTTTGAAAGAAGCTCAAGACATTCAGAGCAAACAGAGAGAAATGATAGAAAAAGAAGTAATGAAACTCTTGAGTGATCGCAAAGACTGCATCGAACAACAGTTGGAACTTCTGAAGAAGAATTGAAACGTGACTTCGAAGAGATGTGGACAAAAGTCACAGCAAATGTGTCTGGACTGAAAGAACTAAACATATCTGAAAAAGTCCTTGAACAGTTGAAAATAAATGTCTCAAATCGTAACTTCAATGAGGAATTACAGGACATTACAGACCTAAAGGACATAGTTAAGGGCCCATTTAAGGTCAAAACTAAACATGTCCAAAGTTATACGTATATCCCGAGTATACTTAGTCAAACAAAGCTAAGAAGAAGTTGCAGAGCCATGTAGACTACTTATTGAGCGTATCACACGGTCTGTATGTGATATTGCAAAGACTGACGCAGATTACCATAACTCTTTAACAAAGGATCTTTTGGAAAAAGTAGATGAATCCTTAAATCCTGGACTTTCAATCCCAAATTTGAGATTACCTGAAGCTTCACATTTGTGGCATTGCCTCAACAGAGTTCCTTCAAATGCACAGACATTTCTTGTCAGCAAGGGATCCCAGAATTCAGCTGGAAAAGTACAAGCCTCAGTACTTGTTAGATTTTATCGATCTATACAAAAAGAGAGATCATTGCCAACGCAAAGCAGATGCTTTTGTCAGACTTTGTATCAAACCTGCTGTTGAAGAGTACATCAGTAGACATCTGGGAACCAACATTGTGGATGAAGTTTTGACAGGCCGCCATTCAGCAGAGTACAGTTCCCGAACTTTTTCCAGTACGACATTCAGAAAGAGTTGCTGCAAAAGGAAGACTTTCCGAGTTTTGTCAAGTTCATTTGTAAGTATGAAATGTATGTAAAGGACTCGATATTTCAGCAAATCTTGGAAGAATGTCAGAGGACAAAACTTTATGCAAACTGAAAAGTCAGAATCTGCAAGTCATAGTTAAAAAAATAACAGATGCAACTGAAAGGGCCTCAAAAGGAGAGGATGGTGTCCTGCTGCCAGATAACAAGGAAAGCATCACAGAGCTCATCAAAAACATGCGCACATTTTTGACCAAAGATATCTCAATCTCAGAAGAGGCTGAAAAAACCGCCCTGTTTAAAATCCAAAGCACATGCCATCCATTTAAAGAGAGCCTCGTCAAATCATTGAGAGGAATGAAGGAACAGCTGCAGGAGTTCTCAAAATCTGAAGACATCACTGAGACTGTGAACAAACTTCCAACCAAACCCAGGATGAGCTTTTCAATCGGGTGTTTGGTTGTGGACAACAATGTCCATTTTGTAAAGTTCCTTGTGAGGCTGGAGGCAAACAACATGAGAAACATCATGCAGCTGTTCATCGGCCACAAGGTCTCGGTAGATGGAGGCCTGTAGACACTCAGAAGCTAGTGGTAACAATGTGCACAACTGCTGTTCACAGTGAACGTACATTCCGTTGCCCAGAAACTAATGGAAAGAGTCATCTTTACAAGAAGTACGCCGAAATCTTCCCAGACTGGCTCATTCCTCCAGACTACACCAGGGAGGCATCTGACTACTGGAAGTATGTCCTGGTTAAATACAATGAGATATTTGCCCAAGAATACAAAGCCATGCCAGCTGATGTTCCAGAAGCATGGAGGAGCATCACAAAGGATCAAGCACTGAAAGGCTTAAAGGAAGCCTACAACATAAAATCCTGACAAATATCTCTTTAACAAGAGAAGAAAACCAGAAGGAAACAGGAACTGAACACGCCAGGGCAAAAAAAAAAAAAACTGACGACCTGTGTGATAAAGTTGACTGCACCGTGATCTTTAGTGGCATCCTGGGGTTTGACGATCACTATTATTGACAACTGATGATTTTAAGAAGTTGCAGAGAAGTTAAAAATCTAGAGACAGTTATGTGAGATGTTTTTTTTTCTTTTTAAGATTACACATGTTTTGTTTTCCTTCATCAATCTTCTATAAGACCTCATGGACAATGACTGGTATGCACGATAATGATGTTAACAAAAGAGGAACTATTCTTTAAATCTTTATTGCTTTGTTTTTTTTGTTCTTTTTCAAGATATTGTATTCCTCTGTGTAATGACTAGCGTAACAAAATATGATTCTGAAAATGATGTACGTCATAGTCCACCTGAAGAAAGAGATCATCTTATTTGTTTTTGTCATTTTAGTTTTTGACTGCTCCATTTATTTTCAGTAAACTGTTAAACGTTGTGCATTATAACTGCTGTGCACAACAAAGTTGATGTCAATGATAAAGATGGTTTACTACAAAGACCGTGTTGGAAACAAAGAGATGTTTTGTGATGTAAATGTCCGCATGAGTCATGTATTGCTTCACTTTTACCTTTTAAGTAACGTGTTTTGCAGATAAAAACCAGGAAGAAAAATTTGTGATTTCATACCTGTCTGAGAATAATACATAAAGATAAAAATGACTTTCAAATACTTACTTTTTTCTTGTTTTATTATTTGTATTCATTCCTTGAGTTCATGCAATGATGTCTAAAGACCATGTGATGAGATCATGTTTGTGTTTGTTTTTATTACTTATTACTTACTCAACTTTTTTTCATTTTTTATTTTATTATTCAACATTTATTGTACATATGTGTACTTGGAGAGTACATAAGCCAGCCTCAGTTGAAGTACTGTGTATGTTCATGTTGATGACGTTTTGCTTCAAGTGCAAATACTGTGGCATCCTTCACATCTTGTTGATGATGAACTTTTGATTTTCATTCTGTTAGACGGATAATGATGTGATGAGCAAGTGAGAAAGAAGGAGTGTTTGAATGCTCTGATTTTATATTTTTTTGAGTTCATTGTTCTTGATGATTGCAGCTCTTTATATAAGGACTAGTGCAAAACAGATGTCTCATATGTCTTCTATAGTTTTACTGTTATAGTTTCATACAAGACATTTTTATTTTATCATTTATATTTTTAACTTTTAAATGTTTTTTTATAATATTTTTGAAAATCTCACACACTAACGCCGTGTGCACAAAATGATGACGTAGGCAAAGACTAGTGATGAGATCATGTTTTACTTACTTTTATTTTTACTACTTATTATTACTTACTCAACTATTTACATGTTTGGTTTTATTATTCAACTTTGCTTAATGCACAAAGGCCATGAGAAACAGATGTTATCTAATGTCATCACTATTCTTTCATATTTGTACTGTTATAGTTTCATGCAAGACACTTTTATCTTTTCATTTATATCTTTTACTTTTAAATATTCCATTTGTTTTATTCTTTTTGAATAATTTTCTTAAAGAACATCATGCTGTGTGCACAATTTGATGTTGTGGGTCTGTGTCGTAGTTTTTTTTTTTCAACATTTATTGCAGTGCATCCTAAGTGCTTAAAGTACAAAGATCATGAGAAACATGTACTCATTATTCTTTAATATGCTCTACTGTTTTGTTTATTTGAAGTTAAGTCAGTGAATAAGAAATGTTGATGTAACTGACTTTTTGCTGTAGATTATATATCATCTAAACAAGCCAACAGCAGAGAATACTGTTGATCATGGTATTGATATTTTAGATATATTAAAAGTTGATCCATCGACAAGAAAGTTGAAAAATATATCATATATAGTTTAACATTTATATCCTTTTTTTTTGTTACTTGTATTCAGGTTGACAAACATAAAGTTGTGTGCATAATGGAAACCAACCAAAATGATGATATGTTGAAAAAAATGTTGAAGCAAATATAACAATAAAATGATTATACTTAAGTCAGTTGTCAGTTTCCTTTTCTCAAGTGAAAATAATGTCTGTTTTTCATCCAGATTTTCAGATTTAACTGAGTATTCTGCCAACACCAGAACAACATGCAGGAAACTAAATGTATTTTATGGTACAGTAGTATGCATTACAAAATAACATTTAAAAATCAGCAGTTTAATCAGGATTTAAATTACTATAATTACCACAAACTAATTTAAATCTGTTTCTGGTCATTTAGAAAGTAATAAATAGGTTAGTTAGAAAAGGTTTTGTCTATATGTTTAAGTCTTTTAACAAAACTATTTGTATGTATACATGTTTTCATGTTATATAATGGTATTCATACAATCTGAACAAGGTTACCTAAATCTAGCGGAGGCTGTGGCTCAGTGAGGTAGTGTGCTGAACTTAATAAACTGAACTTTGAATCAGGGGAATAGCAAGTTCGAGTCCCACTGCAGTCAGCATGTCGTTGTGTCCCTGTGGATTGCCCACAGTATTGAGTATGTAAGTCGCTTTGGATAAAAGTGTCTAACAAGTAACATGTAATGTAGTGTGAGAATAAGTATTCAGATCCTTAACTTAAGTAAAAGTGGAAATACTATGGTTTTAAGTAAAAGTCCTGAATTGAAAATGTTGCGTATGTAAAAGTACAACATTATTGGCTTCCAAATATACTTGAAGTAAAAAAAGTAAAGTTACACACTCTGCACAATGGCCAATACCAGAACAGATTATAAAGTATCAAAATAAAAAGTGCATGTTATGCAGAATGGCTCTTTCCACAGCATTATATTATTATGGTTATTATATTATCCTGTTTTTTTATCATTACAAATTCCAAGCACTTAAATGTTGTAGTTTGTCAAAGTGGAGCCAATTATAGATACTTTCGTAAATACTGGGTTTATAATTTGTAACATACTGCATCTTATCATATAGCATTTCATGTGTTTATATGTAAAAAGTAACTAGTACCTGAGTGTTAAATATATGTAGTTGAGTACAAATTACAGAGCTGAAGTATAATGGACAATTATGTCAAATATTACTTCAGTAGGGAACTTTAATAAAGGTACTTAGTTATATTCAACCACTGTGTAGACACATGACACAGTGCAGTTCTGCACGTTTGAATAACATGTGTATGTGTTTGTTATATTTGACTTTCTTGTGAAGTAGTTTGCTCTGTTCCTCCTGTATTTCAATGGCCGTTGTCTGGAAAAGCATCTGGTGGTGCTGACCTTCATTCATCGTGGACTTCATGAGCCTTTAGTGCCCTCTTGTGTCCTTTTCCCCAAATATAAGTGAGTGTTGTTTTTGTGCAGACTTTATTTCTTACACAGTATTTGGTAGTCTGTAGTTACTGCTGCATCAAATCATGTTCATTAGTTTATGGGGACTTAAAGTAGTATTTGCTGAAAAGAAAAGAGTAAATCTGCCACTACTGTTATGTGTGGGTAGTTTGTGATTTCTTGTTCCCTCAAGTGGCAGAAAGCAGAATTTCACATTAATGTAACTGCTTCTTTCTCGCATTTCTTCTTTAATGCGGTTTCAGATTTATCGTTATAGCGTTAACGTTGCTAGCCCCAATAATTATTATAGTTCTGTAAATCATCATATAGCATAACAATATAAAATAACAGGTGTGAAATCATTCAAACAGGACAATCAAACAAAAACACAGTGTAAAGGGGATTCATTAGTAAAATATATAAATAAAGGGAAAACATTTCAACAAGGGATAGATGAGGGAATTTCCATTATTGAACCTTATAGGGAATATGAATATTTAAATAGCTTGAGACCGGATATACATGAGCTGTGTCACTGCCAGTACCTCAAAAGCCGGGATTTGACTTCACGAAAGTCACGATTTAAAAATGTTCCACGATGTCTAAGTAATATACTTTATGATGTTTTTAATTAAAAAAATATATCTATTTCAATCTTTATGACCTTTTCCGGCCAGCAGTTATTTTTAATGCAAAGCATTAAGCAATCTACAATATATTGCAGAGGATTATGCATCATTATATATTTGGTTTTAATAACCTTGCAGCAGAGTGTACATAAATATAGTGCAGGAAAGTTTGATATTGAATCTCTTCAATTGAGCAAGGCACTGGACCTCCCCTAAAAGCTGGTAGCTTCAAGAGACATAATCTCTAACGCACTACCTGTCCCCTGTGTGACATTTGGGGTTCCTCAGACACCCACTATAATAAAATGCATATCCTCGAACAGAGGTTAGCAAGTAACAACATTCGAAAGTGCAGTTATGGAGAGTGGAGTTTTGGAGTTTGAGATAAAAAAACACTTTTATTAAATTATATAGCAACTCAAAATTAAATGGTATGGTAGGCCAACACCCAGCCTACTAGAGTTTCGTATGGAGAGGAAAAAGGAGGGATTTTAACTTGAAATTACAAAAATTATGTTTGCGTAGAGTGGTAAGCCGGTATATAATATATATTGACTCTAATGTTGTGGAGGACCTGAAGGCTGGTGGGAAATTCTACAAAATCAATATTTACCTCTTCAACCCTATGTAAGACAGGGGAATGGCCTTCCTCTACAAATAGGGTGAGTGAAATGCATCCCCTTTTCTCTGTTAAAAAAAACAGTTAACTGAACGATCCGTTAGCGATGCGAGTAGTTTCTGATGTGGTTCTGGTGTGTGTGCCCTGTTGTGTGTTAGTCAGTCTGAAAAAGTTGTTTTATTGGAGTTGTTTACTCACAGAACATTTAGGGCCAGGTTAGCTGAAGGATGAGAGTGAGAGCTAATAACTGAGAGGAGGATTTGCTGTGCATGTGTGTGTTAGAGAAGGAGGGGAAGAGATGGGGGAAATGTTTTTACAATGCATTAAAGACGTTCATTAATGTTTGAGAGTGTGTGTCAGTGTGTGAAAGACACAGAGGCAGAGAGAGAACGCATGTGTGATGGTAAACACAAGAGTCAACTGGACTGTGTGCTGTGAGTCTGAATCGATATCTGGCGTGTTCAAGCATCTCAACTTGTGACGTTACATTACAGTACAAACTCTCTTTTATGCCAAAGTCCTTTTCCTTGGCTTCCCAGAACTACTCCCACGCCCAATGCTTTGCCTCTGCCATGGCTGAAGGCTTCTGTTCTTCGGGCCTGTCGGTACTTTGCAACTGCCTCCAGGGTCCCCCGGGATAACCAGGAAATCGTACTTCTTCAGTGGGATTCCCTGACCAGCAGTGTCTATCATTAGGGTATACATATTGTGCAGCTGAGCTAAAAAACAAAACCTAAACTAACCTAGATAAACAGATATTGACATAAAAGCACTCCTTTAAAGGAGGTCTTAGTTTGGAAGTCATTGCTGAAGAAATCAAAACTACAAAAGGGATTTGAATAAACTCAGTTGCAAAGCACAGATTACCATTTGTTTCAGTTAAAAATACAGTTCATCAAAATCTAAATAATAATAATAAATAAGGCTACACAGGATTCTTGATTATCCATGAAAATATGTATTTATAATAGTCTCGAAGGAGTAGTTTTTAGCTCTTGATTAAGGTTTGTTTGTGTGGAGTCCTGCAGGAATGCCAGCGTATTCTGCCAAAATCCTGCCCTCAGCAAACATGGAAGTCTCTTACTCTAAATGCACAGAAACTAAACACACACACACACACACACACACACAACACACACACACACACCACACACACACACACACACACACACACACACACACACACACACACACACACAACCCACACACACACACACACACACACAACCACACACACACATACACACAACACACACACACACACACACACACACCACACACACACACACAACACACAAACCACACACACACACACACACACACACACACACACACACACACACACACACACACACACACACACACACACACACACACACACACACACACACGCACACACACACATCACTTGCAGAGTGGAATGCATATGGAAACTTGAAACTTTGACATCACTGTTTGGTAAGGTAAAGGAAGTACTGTAACTTCGTACTAGAGTTATAAGTAGCAGTAGCATAGAGGTAAAACACATTCAAACATAAGCCAGCCTCAGTTGAAGTGATTTAAGTGCATGTTGATGACTTTTTGCTTCATGTGCAAAAACTGTGCCATCCTTTCCCATCTGGCCGATGATGAACTTTTGATTTTCATTATTTTGTAAGATAATGATGTGCTGAACAAGTGAGAAATACAATAAAAAAAAGCTTAGTTAGCTCTGACTTAAACATGTTTAATGTATTTTTTCTATCCGATTCTTGAGTATTGTTTTTTGATGATTGCAGCTCAGTCCATTATGACTAGTGCTAAGCAGTGTTTTGATTTAGTCTTTAGACGAAAATGGTTATTAGTTTTAGTCACATTTTAGTCATTTATCCTTCGTAGTTTTAGTCTAGTTTTAGTCGGCGAAAACTCAAAACGTTTTAGTCAACTTTTAGTCAAAATGTTTTCTCTCTTTAAACTAATTCAGTTCGGCAAATACAGGTTTCTGAAATTGGAATCAATGTGACAGCATCAAGTGTTGACATTCGTAAAGCAACATTTCACTCTCTTAACACTTTACTTGTGTAATATCTAGGGATGTGTATCGCTAAGGTTTGTAACGGTACTACTACTCTTATCGAAACTGCTTATCGATCCGGTACTTTAACAGTATTCTTGTATTTACTTTTTGTTATTTTTTAAAGGGAAAAACTAAACAAATTGTTAACCTAATTAATATTGCTTTATTTAAATGTGAAATAAATAAAATATGTAATTATGTTATTATTGTACTGTACTTTAGTAAAATGTTGAGGTACTTGTACTTTACTGGAATATTTAAATGTTTTGTTACTTAGTACTTCTACTCCACAACAATTCAGAGTTACAGGGTGTACTTTTCCTCCACTACATGTATTTAATACCTTTAGATACTTTACAGATGTGGATGAATGATGTGAAATATAATCAAGTGTTAAATCAGACTTTAGTTCCACCTGGAGTAAATTCACAAGCTCCCCTGCAGTATACAAAGTCATTCAAACTAGCTGCACCTTTACCAGCTTTGAGAACACTTTAATGATCAATCATTATAAAACATATCATATATATTATTCTGAAATGGACCAATCTGCACAATGACTACTTTTACTGTCGCTACTCATCCTAGATGCACAGCCAATCACTCGTTTTTGTTCTCCTGGAGACACTGAATCTAGTGGTGCCCACCTCAACACTCAGTGATAAACATGTGCGACGCTATAAACGAAAGCGTACATCATAACATGTGGAGCTAGGTAGCTAGAAACGCTAACATGGCTTACCTTGGTCAAAACTGGTCTTCAATTGCATTAAAACGATAAAAAGACGATGCTGCAGTTAATCCATAGGTTCATCCAATGCATCTGTGCCCTCTTTGAAATTATTTCTGATAATCCATAAGCAATAAAACTGCTTTTTCGTTTCCAAATGTCAGAGCGAGAGATCGGTCCACTCTGATGCTAAATTACATGTGCGAAGCCCCCACCTTTTCTCTTCACAACATGTGTGTTGGGACTCCCCTTCGATTCTAATGGCTCTAACGGTCAGAAAGAGGTGTCAACCATCCAAATCGACTAAGGGGGGCCAGAGATATGGAAAAAAAAACATTTTCAACCCAGAAGTGGTTTCTTTTTGCTAAATCTCTCTAAAAGGTCAAATGTCACTTGTTTTGCATCAATCTTGATACAGGGTACTTATTATATGTTGTACTTTGGATTCCTAAAGCTTTTAGTCTACTAACCCATCATCCAAGGGTAGTTTTCACTATCTGTAAAAAATAATATTTGGACGGACACTATAATGTACAGTTTTTTACTATGTAAAATCTGAATTTTCTTTAAAATAAAAAATCTATATTGATTCTGACACTTCTACATCCAACTCACATATGTAACCTTGCTTTGATAAAAGAAATTATTCATATAACCCTTTTAGAAGTTAAGTTGTAGTCATTTGTTTTGGGCATGTCATTTTCGAGCCTGAGACGTGAAAAACAGGCTTGGTGCTTAACAGGTTAAATGCTGTGTGTGTGTGTGTGTGTGTGTGTGTGTGTGTGTGTGTGTGTGTGTGTGTGTGTGTGTGTGTGTGTGTGTGTGTGTGTGTGTGTGTGTGTGTGTGTGTGTGTGTGTGTGTGTGTGTGTAGGCATGTGGGTGGGTGGGGGATTTAGTTTTTGTTTGTTTGTTTTGCAAGTATGAGTGGGGATAAAATATTATTTAACCATTTTTTATTAGCTTTGCTGTTCTCTAATGTATTTATCTTGTTTTCATATACATTTTTGTATGTATGTTCATTATTTAGTATTATCTCATGTAATTATATCCCGAGGCAAGTGACTTTTTGGTGTCATGTTGATATCTTGAATATAATGTAATTAAATCCCTACTCAATCAGTAAAAATAATATAATCACAAACAGAAAAAGAAACCAATAATTTAAATTAACCAAGCGCTAGTATAGTGACTTTTGTATATTATGTAAAGCATTGGTTGCATTATTTGAGTGTCTATTAATTTAAATATAGCAAGGAAAGGCATTCATCTTTACTTTCATGTGTCTTTATTTAAAATCAGTTTTATTTTGCACATGATGACTAAACTGTCGAAATACTTAAATTAGGTTGTAATTATTTTTTAAATCAGCTCAGCAAAAGATCAATATAAATCCCAGAAAAAGGCACGTATAAAATCAAGCAAAAAAAAGTTAAGAGTAACTACTTACGTTAAAGCACTCCTTTAATGAAAGGTCGGGATTAAAAGTCATAGATCAAATAGATCAAAGCTTCAATAGAGATTTGGTTTACTTGAGTTGCAATGTGTAAAATATTGTTTATTTATTCAATACAATATAAAAAACGTTAAAATAAGATATCGTAAAAAAAAGGGCAGACTAACTTTCACCCACCATAGGCCATGCCACAAGAGGA